>APFE031394170.1:0-13741 GCA_000404065.3 Pinus taeda | reverse complement strand
CTCCTGCGATCCTCTCCCTCTCTCCATATTCTTTATCAATCCCCCTCTCTCTCTTGACCTTTCTCTATCTATTTCTTTCTTCTTACAACCCCCTCTCTCCCCCTCCAACTCCATATATGTTTCCCTCCCTCTCTCCACTCTCTCACATCCTCTCTCTCTTCTTTCCTCTCTCTCCCTTTCTCTCCCACCTCTCCTTCTCTCCCTCTTCACCCTTACTATATCCCTCCCACAGGGCCTTCTCTCAATGAATCTTTGACATATCACGTGTGTTTGTGGCATATTAAACAATACCTTTAATTTGACTACATATTGGAAAATAACTCTAAAAATAAAATTAGTTAACCCCTTACCAATATGAACTCAATACACCTTCACAATTTAAAAACCCCCACTTTCACCAGGTATTGTAGGTATCAATTTTTTCATTAACATTTTTATACCCTTTTATATTTTTTTCATTAACTTTGGGCTCCATTTTTTATACCTGCCAATATAAAAACCTTCTACCCCCTATATATCCCCCAATATATTATGTCATTTTTTCCTCAATAAATATCCCCCAATATGAAGCCATGTGGTATGATATTGCTCAACAGTGAAACCTCTGTGATCCCTCCCTCTCTCCTTCTCCCTCTTTCTCTCCCCCATTCTCTCCATCTCTCCTTTTTTGTCTCTTTTTCTCACTCCCAACCATACATGCTCTCTCTCCATTTCTCCCTTGTCACTCCCTCTCTCTCTCTCTCTCTCCATTTCTAACTCTCTATTTCTTTCTTCTTCCCTCCCTCTTTCCCCCTCCAGCTCCATCTCTCTATCCATCCCTCTCTCCTCCTCTCTCCCTCCTTCTCTCCTCCTCTCTCTCAAGTCCTCTCTCCCCCTTTCTCTCATACCTCTCTCTCTCTCTCTCTCTCTCTCTCTCTCTCTCTCTCTCCTCTCTTTTCCCTCCAATCTTATCTCTTCCCTATTCAATCACCTCTCTCTCTCTCACATTAGGTCTCTCTATCCTTCCCCCATCTCTTCCCTCCCTGCCCTCCCCTTCCCACCGCCCCCCTCTCTCTTCCCTCCAATCCTCTCCCTCTCTCTTCCCTCCAAAGTTAAGATGGATCTAGACTGGTTTTAGTTCTATGTGAAATCAAGGAAAATCTCTTGAAGATATGATTAATTTTATCAATAATATGTAAAAACATCTAATATGTTGAGATTAATTTGGTTATTTTAATTTTAAATTTGCTTAATTACCTTAGTTTTTTTACATGATAAATATTGTTAATAACTTTAATGATGAAAACTGATGAAATACAAATTTTTAATGTAAAGTGATATAAAAGTGTTGAATGATAGAAAATGTGAATAATAAGAATGCATACAAGTAGCCTTCATTGCCATTAATCTCAAACTATTTTCTTCCAATATATTTAAATCTTTAGCTCGAGTTGTTGTAGTAAACATCATACCTTCTCTCTCTTTCTTTCCAATATTAATAGGTTGAATTATTATAACACAAAAATCAATGTACATTATTAATATTTTTTGTGCTTGAAATCAATTCACAATGTTAATCCAATCAATTTAAAATTAATGTACCAACATACATCCAATTACATCAAATCACAAATCAACATCTACATTGAAATCAATTTAACATCTACACTAAATCAATGCATCTAATGCAAACAATCAAATAAGATTAGAAAACAACATTTACACTTAAATAAATGCATATGCAAGTAATTAAATATTAGAAATCAACATCTACACTCAAATCAATGCATGTGGTGCAAGCAAGCAAATAGGACTAGAAACCAACATCAATGCATCTAGTGCAAGCAATCAAATAGGATTATAGATTGCCATCAACCGTGAAATCAGTGCATTTAGTGTAAACAATCAAATAGGATTAGAAATAATCTATATTGAAATCAATGCATCTATTGCAAGCAATCAAATATTATTAGAAATCAACATCTACATTGAAATTAATGCATCTAGTGCAAGTAGTCAAATAGGATTAGAAATCACCATTTACACTTAAATCAATGCATTTCGTGCAAGCAATCAAATATGATTAGAAATCATCTACATTGAAATCAATGCATCTAGTCCAAGTAATCAAATATCATTAGAAATCTACATCTACACTAAAATCAATACATTTAGTGCAAGCAATCAAATATCATTAGAAATCAACATCTACACTAAAATCAATGCATCTAGTGTAAGCAACCCAATAGGATTATAAATCACTATTTACATTGAAATTAATGCATTTAGTGCAAGAAACCTTCTTCCCTTTCTCCTCCCTCCATCTATATCTGTATCTCCCTCCATATCTCCTTCTTTGTCTCTCTATCTCACCCCCCCAAACACACACACTCTCTCACTCCATATATATCAACCTCTCTATCCCTCCCTCCCTCTCTCCATCTCTCTCTTTGTCCCTCTCTTCACCATCCATCTATATATATATATATCCCTTTGTCTCTCTATATCACACCCAAAACATACACTCTCTTACGCCAATATATCTATCTATACCTCCCTCCTCCTCCTCCTCCTCCTCTTCTCTCTCTCTCCTCTCCTCTCTCTCTCTCTCTCTCTCTCCCTATTTCTCTCTTCTCCTCCACTTATCCTCTCCTCTCTCCATCTTCTTTATCAATCCCTTCTCTCTTCTCGACCTTTCTCTATCTATTTTTTTCTCTTCCTCCCCTCTCCCCCCCTCCAACTCCATATCTGTTTCCCTCCCTGTCTCCACTCTCTCACATCCTCTCTCTCTTCCTTCCTCTCTCTCCCTTTCTCTCCCACCTCTCTCTCTCTCTCCACCATTACTATATCCCTCCCATAGGGCCTTCTCTCAATGAATCTTTGATATATCATATGCATTCGTGGCATATTAAACAATACCCTTAATTTGACTACATATTGGAAAATAACTTTAAAGATAACATTAGTTAACCCCCTACCAATATGAATTGAATTCACCTTCACAATTTAAAAACCCCCACTTTCACCGGGTATTGTAGGTATCAATTTTTTCATTAACTTTGGGATCCATTTTTAATAACTTCCAAGATAAAAACCTTCTACCCCCTATATATACCCCGATATATTATGTCATTTTTTCCTCAATAAATATCCCCCAATATGAAGTCACGTGGTATGATATTGCTGCAACAGTGAAACCCTCATGATCTCTCCCTCTCTCCTTCTCCCTCTTTCTCTCCCCCATTCTCTCCATCTATCCTTTTTTGTCTCTTTGTCTCACTCCCAATCATACATGCTCTCTCTCCATTTCTCCCTTGTCACTCCCTCTCTCTCTCTCTCCATTTCTCACTCTCTATTTCTTTCTTCTTCCCTCCCTCTTTCCCCCTCCAGCTCCATCTCTCTATCCATCCCTCTCTCCTCCTCTCTCCCTCCTTCTCTCCTCCTCTCTCTCAAGTCCTCTCTCCCCCTTTCTCTCATACCTCTCTCTCTCTCTCTCTCTCTCTCTCTCTCTTCTTCCTCCAATCTTATCTCTTCCCCTATCACTTCACCTCTCTCTCTTCTCACAATCAGGTCTCTCATCCTTCCCATCTCTTCCTCTCCTGCCCCTCCCCCCTTCCCACCGCCCCCCTCTCTCTTCCCTCCAATCCTCTCCCTCTTTCTTTTCCCTCCAATCCTCCCTCTTGCCCCATCTCTCTCTCTCTCTCTCTCCAATTATGTTACTATATCCCTCCCTCTCTCATTCTCTTTCCTTTTCACCCGCTTCCCTCCATCTATCCTTCTTTGTCTCTTTATCTCACCCCTAAATGTACATAACCTCTCTCTATCTCTCCCTTGTCACTCCCTCTCCCTCTCCACTTCTCACAGATATAAACCACAAAAGTCTTAAATCCAAAATCATTTCCCTATACGAAGGGGATATATGGAGTGAGATCATTTTACTCGAAAAATTTAGAATGAAGATAGCAAGAAGAGCTACAGATCCTTCAATTAAGCTCTTCTGCTATCAAGCATTTAAGCAGTCCTGATGATGGATCCTAGTTGGGATTTGAAATGTTGACGAAAAATGGTTTTTATTGTGGATTCTCCGGTAATTTCGAAAGATATAAACCACAGAAGTTTTAAATCCAAAATCATATCCCTATACGGAGGGGATATATGGAGTGAGATCATTTTACTCAAAAAATTTAGAATGAAGATAGCAAGAAGCACTGCAAATCAATTAAGCTCTTCTACTATCAAGCATTCAAGCAATCTTGATGATGGATCCCAGTTAGGATTTGAAACGTTGACGGAAAAATGGTTTTTACTGTGGATTCTCCAGTAATTTCAAATGATATAAACCACATAAGTCTTAAATCCAAAATCATTTCACTATACGAAGGGGATATATGGAGCGAGATCATTTTACTCTAAAAATTTAGAATGAAGATAGCAAGAAGAGTTGCAGATCAATTAAGCTCTTCTACTATCAAGCAATCAAGCAGTCCTGATGATGGATCCCAGTTGGGATTTGAAATGTTGACGGAAAAATGGTTTTTACTATGGATTCTCTGGTAATTTCAAAAGATATAAACCACAAAAGTCTTAAATCCAAAATCATTTCCCTATACGAATGGGATATATGGAGTGAGATCATTTTACTCGAAAAATTTAGAATGAAGCTAGCAAGAGGAGCTGCAGATCCTTCAATTAAGCTCTTCTACTATCAAGCATTCAAGTAGTCCTAATGATGGATCCCAGCTGGGATTTGAAATGTTGACGGAAAAATGGTTTCTACTATGGATTCTCTGGTAATTTCAAAAGATATAAACCACAAAAGCCTTAAATTCAAAATCATTTCCCTATACGGAGAGGATATATAGAGTGAGATCATTTTAATCAAAAAATTTAGAATGAAGATAGAAAGAAGAGCTACAGATCCTTCAATTAAGCTCTTCTACTATCAAGCATTCAAGTAGTCCTGATGATGGATCCCAGTTGGGATTTGAAATGCTGATGGAAAAATGGCTTTTACTGTGGATTCTCCGGTAATTTCAAAAGATATAAACCACAGAAGTCTTAAATCCAAAATCATTTCCCTATACGGAGGGGATATATAGAGTGAGATCATTTTACTTGAAAAAATTAGAATGAAGATAGCAAGAAGAGCTTTAGATCCTTCAATTAAGCTCTTCTACTATCAAGCATTCAAGCAGTCCTGATGATGGATCCCAGTTGGGATTTGAAACATTGACGAAAAAAATGGTTTTTACTAGTGGATTCTCCAGTAATTTCAAAAGATATAAACCATAGAAGTCTTAAATCCAAAATCCATTTTATCCATATTTGAAATATGAAAATCACAATGCAACACATACTAATCCATAGAAAGCTTCAAATATTTATAAACTTGCACCTCCTCATTATTACCCTGTGTGTGCTCCATTTGGTTTGCTGGAACTTGCAATTTTTTTGCCAAATTAACATGGATAAAATTATGCTTGCAACTAGGATTTATAGACACAACGATCTTCTCCTTCTGAATCAATCCATGAACTTGCAATAAGCAGAAAATAACCCTTTAGGTTTCTTGGTTTCCTTCTTTCTTGTAAAAATAAAATCTTTGCTAGGTTGTGTGCATGTTTGTCTGAGCTTAGTAAGAGGACCCAAAAAATTAAATTTATGGTCAAAGTGGTCACAAATGGATTTTGTGAACATCTACCAAGTAATTATCCTTGGATAGCATTTAGGATGCCCCTACCACAATTGCCATCTTTCTTGGTCCAAGTAAAGGTCTGCCACACGTAGTTTAGTTTCATCATCTACGATGTGATTTAGAGTGAACTATTGTTCCATTTGTTCTAGCCATATTTATGGATGTGAGCCATAAAATTTGTACATCTTCATCGAATTTTGATATAGGCACTGGAATTTCAGGGTTTGCACTGTCGATGTCCCGCCTTCACAAATTTTTTTGAAAAAGAGTTGATTTTAAATCAGTGATATCTCCCTCATCCGTACTCCGATTCGACTGATTTTTTTTGTTTGAAATTGGGCATTTTTTCACAAAGAACTCAAATATAAAATTAGATTCTACAAATATTTCCCTGGAACATACAGATCTAATTTGCAAACTCACTGCCCTAAAAAATGTCTGCAACACAATTGATTTTTAAATCAGTGATATCTCCCTCATCCAGACTCCGATTCGACAGATTGTTTTTTCCAAATTGGGTATTTTTCCACAAAAAACCAAAATATACAATTAGATTCTATAGATTTTGTACCAGAACATACAGATTTGATTAGCAAACTTGCCACCCTAGAAAATGTTTGTAACACAGCTGATTTTTAAATTAGTGATATCTCCCTCATCCGGACTCTGATTTGACTGATTTTTTTTTTTTAAATTGGGTGTGTTTTCACCAAAAACTCAGATCTGCAATTGGATTCTACATATTTTGCACTAGAACATACGGATCTGATCTGAGAAATCACTACCCAAAAAATTCCTGCAAAAAAAAAAAAAAAAAACTATGTTTTGCCCTAGAAAGTGTTCTGATACCACTTGTTATAGATCTGATTTTAAAATATATGATACTACAAATATATCCAGAAATAAGAAGTTAGAAATGCTTCACTTTATTAATCAAACCCAAGAGGTAGGGGAAAACTGTACAATCACTCCTTAAGGAAGAAGAACACTCCACAAGCCATATGCTTGTTCATACGATAATCCTTCACTTCTCTCAAAGGGGAGTCTCTAGCCTCTATATAGGCCTCATACATACAATGCCATAGGTCATTACCATGGTTCCCTCAATACCATCTATCTAATACCATGGGCTTATTACATTATTGCTAACTAATTGTGGTCCCTTACATGATATGGGTTAACCACCTTATTTATTACTATGGCCCATCCCATTATTACATTATTCCCGTGGGTACCTCCCTCTGTACCCCATATTATCCCCCCTAGGTATACTACAATTTACTTCTTTAACTTACATCTTTAAAGATCAATATAACGGAGATGTGGTACATATTATAATGTGGATAGACTAACTCTTAGTTTATGTTAGATTAGTATTAGATTAATTTTAGGTTAAATTATTATTAAATTAATTTTAGATTAGATTATTATTAGATTAATTTTAGGTTAGCCTTATATGATAGGGTAACTAGACCCATAACCAGTCAGAACCACCATCTTCAACTAAAGAGTTGCTTTAAGTTCTCGATTGGGTGGTCTCCCCTAATGTTGATGGAGGACATTTTTGCCAATCAACAAATTGATTAATTGTTAAAGAAAAATTGGAAGAAAGAATGGTGAGTTGGAGGCTAAGGAACTATTGAATGTGCATGCTCAATTAAATTAGTTTTATTCTCTGTTATCATTATTGCAAATAATATGATTTTATAGTTTAAGTCTTTTTTTTTGTCTTCCAGTTTGGTAATCACATTTCACTGAACTCAAACATTGTTTCATAGTTATAGTGAAATTGATAACTCAAATCTCATTTCTGGTGGAGAGAAATGGATATTGTAACATGTAAATGGAATATTAATCGTAAAGAGTTACATCAAGGATATTGAGGTTAAGTCTATAGTTGAGTGTGATTCGAGTGTGTAAAATGGGTAAACAAATGTATTTTGTTGTTTGAGTAATTGTGTAAGTTTATTGGATTCTCACTTATATCTATCAATATTCAATCAAAAATAGTTGTAGAATTCATAAGTATGGTCTTAGTTGATTTATGTATCCTTTATGTAGTTAGAAAGTTGAGAATCCATTAAAACAGCAGATAATTCATACAACATACAACAAGCACATTCATCAATGACCGATAGTAAAGGATAAAGTCCAAACACAAATTATCAGGAAGCACAAACATTTTATTTCATAGAAACAAATATGAAGTAACAACACCGACTAAAGATTTTTTATTTGAAATTCGAGAATAGGAAACTGTGTGAGAAAATCACACATAGAGTTAAATGAACAAGATGTTGACAACAACAGAACAATGTACAGATTGAGCCCCAAAGTATGAAGTTGTAGAATGACACTTAGTTTGTGACAAAGGTAAAGAGAAAGTTTGTTGATATGGAAAAGTTTCACTTATTTATTATGAAAAATTCCCAAGATCAATAGTAACATATTAGACTCATTCATAGAGAGAGTGAAGATACACCTTTGGATTGGGGAGATTGTAGAGAATGTGAACAATTGAGATTTGCACTATGTGGTCATCAAACAAGTAGGTAAGCCTTGTATACGTGCATCTCCCTATCTAACTAGTGGTTGTTGTGGTTGATTTACCTATGCAAACCAATATTGATGGTTGACGTATAGTAAGGATAGTTTTGCAAAGAGTAGAGGTCGAAGACATTGTTGCATTCTTTCTAGAGATGAGAAAGTGATTGAGGGTGGGGGGATGTTTGAGGGGCCTCTTAGGCCAATGTAAGTCATCATACATAATAAGTAAATGTGAGTAACAAAGTGTAAATACATGAAGTAAAGTGAATTCCTTCGCAAACTTTCTTCTTCATCATGTCTGTGTGTTATTTTTCTTATTACTATAGTTCTTATACATTATAAGTTAGCCTTACAATAGGTCCAAAAATTGGCCTCATTGCATATAATCATTTTTCTTAATGGAATCATTATTCTCTCTCTCTCTCTCTCTCTCTCTCTCTCTCTTGTGATGCATTTAGCTCTTGCATTCTTATTAATGTTTTTATAACTAGGTTTGTGGGAGATCTGTATGTTTTCTCTCATCCTATCTGAACATTAAAACCTTCTAGATATTATCCAAAAATATACAAAACATTAATATAATATCAACTTAACACTCCATGGGAACCAAAGTTTGAATCATATTTTAGTTTCAATTTTTTGCTACAATATCAAACCTTTTTGGAACCATTGGCATCCTTTTTGGCCCTCTTGTTATAGACATATTTGGGCACTGCAACCCCAATCACATATGTCGATAAACCAAGGGCTCTTAAACCCCTAAAATTGTTGTTTCATACCCTAAAGGATCATGGTAAACTGATTACATCATTTCCCAAAAGTTCCACCAGAAAAACTACTCAGAACTAGCCAAAACTAGACCATACTGGCTGCTTCTTGGTCAAGGTGCGATGCATCTCACCTATTACACATGGGAGGTGAGATGCATACTAAAGAGGACTTCTGTAAGGTACGATGAGTGAGAGTAGACAAATGGCAGAGACAGTTTGCTTAGTGGAAACCCAGAGAATCTTCTAGAAACTTCTCATATGACACTTGCCTCTTTAAATTCACCCAGGAATGAGTAAGAGATCATGAAATCTCCAAGTGGAACCAAGAACTTTCAGTGAAATGACACTAATCAAAAACCCAGAAGATGACTCACCCCCTGCAAATATCTATATATGGATCCCTCATCACAGAGATCTAAAGGATGTAATTTTGTAATTTGTAATGAAGTGTTGTTGGTTTCTCTTTGAGACATTGTATTGTTGCGTGATATTACTTTTCATGAGGTGAAGAGGGCTTTCATGCTGGGAGGATGATGTTGGATCAGACAGCTGGGTTGTAATCCTCTCTTCTACTTCTACTATCAATAAAGTTATTTGAGTTTTCCTCGTATACTTGTGTATTTGTGAATCATGTATTTGTGAATGCAATTGTATGGTTAATGTACTTCTGATTCTACATTGTTTATGGTATTATAGATCTATATTCTTTTATGGTGTTTTGTTGCTTTGCCTCTATAGGTGTTCTTTAAAGCAAGACAAGTGAGAAAGGAGTGGCAAACTCTATCAAAGGAGAGAGGAAACAAGTAAGGAGCCAAGTGAAAGATTAAGGTTGGTGCTCTCTGCTTCTTTCTTATCTATCTTACATAAAGAAAAACACAAGTTACTTTGAATTGTTTGTTTCTAATATAGCTACCCATCTTAATGGGACTAGTAGATCAAATAGACACTAGTTTTACTGGAAACAAAATGGTGACTCCACTGGGGAGCAAATAGTTTGTTTGTTTGTTACTGTTGTTTACTTATAAACTATAGACGGAGCTTGAAGTTAAGCCAGCTAGCCTTCGAACAACTTTTGCTATAAAACTGCAAAGTACATCAACACTGCTTTAGTCAATCTTCGGGTTGGTTTATGAATTGAACATCTGACTTGCAAACATCTTAAGTGCCCTGGTGGTAGCTCAATAACCTCATAAGATCATATCCCTATACTTTGTGTTTACTATCCATCATAGCTCAGCCTAAATCACTGAACTTAGCTGCAAAGTTTGAGCAAAAACCAAGCTCAGTTTCGTTCCCTAGTCCATCGCACTGTCTCTCATTGGAAGTATAGATGCACCACACCTCTTGTGTGTTGTAGGTGAGATGCATCCCTGTTTCCCTTAAGGACAGGTGCGATGATTGAATGATACTGTTTCCTTCTCTGGAATTTGATTTTTTCTTCCTTGTTTTCAGCTCTATTTAGTAGTTTTGCTACTTATGATCAGTATATCATTGCTAAAGCCTTCTTTCTTTACATTATTCAGCCTCCATTGATAAGGAATTGTGAATGTTTTTATGTATTTTTCATCATTTACAATCCTCCTTTGTCAAGAGTAGCTTAATCAAACTATCGTCTTTTGATTCAAAAGTGTCATAACTGTCGTTTTGAGTCAAGAAAAAGAGTGTTGTAAAGTCTTCCTCTTTTAGATAGTTGATTGTACTTTTTTCATTGTATTTGATTTTAATTGTCAAAATTTGAAGTGTTGAAAGCAGTTTTCCATTCGAAATTGAAAGTGTCGTTTTAGTCTTCCTTTCATTTTCAAAATAAATTGTTGAAGTGTCACTTTGAAGAAAATAGTTCATATCTGTACTTAGTTTTCCTTTTTGGCATTCACACAATAAGGAAGCGGAAAAACAAATACATGCATGTGCATTTGCATTTAGACTACATGCGGAAAATTATTTAGGAAAAGTGAATTTAATGCGTGCTCTCTGCTCTTTGTTGAAAGAATTGTACTTTTATTTCCTTAGTAGCTAGGATTTTCATTGCTAAAAGAAAACAAACAATTGTTTATCATTTTAGATTGCATATTTAGGAATTTTACATCTACATCACACGGTGAACCTTGAAAGACAAATTTCTAAGAAAGATCAACTCTAAAATAAACCTCAATGAACATAAAAATGCTTTGGAACCTAAAGCACAAAATCTGGAAGTCTAGGCTAGAGATGTATTCCAGTGTCATAAAACCTGGTAACTATCATTTTCATCGAAGGTTGGGTGATTCCTCCTCTTTGATACGGAAAGTGCCAGTACAGACTTGCTCTCCCCATACTATCGAGTATATATTGGGAGAACACAATAGGCTGATATCCTTTATCTTTAGGAAGCCGTGTCTTCCGCCCTATCAATCGCAATGCACTTAACATAGAATTCAGGAAGATTGACTGCCATACATAAAGTCCTTAGTAATTTCTCTTTAATTTACCACCAAGGTGTATATTGTAGTTTTGTGATTGGTTTGGTAATCCCTTTGTCTAGACTTTGAGAGTAGTCACTTTCGTTCCTTTTCGACTCCCTAAAAGGAAAGGTCCATCTGAGCACTTGTCACTTCAAGCTCATAAAAAATCGAAGGTGACTAGAGTCACCTTTAGCTTTTTCTCGACTCTTAAAAATTGAAAAAGCAAGTTGTGTCAAAGTGTCATAAAATTCATTTAATTTGGAATAACATCCTTGTTCCTACGTTGATCTTAGGTTGAGGTAATGGAGTTGACCAATCAAGGATTTCCCCTTCAGGGAAATCCTAGTCCTTTCTCTTCTTGGGGAGATATTGGTGCTCCTTATATGGCTACATTGTCCCTTCCAGGAATCACAATTGGCCTGCCGATATGGCTGTTCTCAACCTCTATCGTTTAAAACACCATATTCCTCAGCAATCGAATAAAAAACTAGAAGATATTAGAGTTGCTCCCTCACCCTCTACTTCATTTGTTTCTCCCTCTCCTTCCTCTTCACTTGGTGAAATTAGTGATACTAAAAACAAAGTAACTGAGAAGAAGAAGAAAGGGAAGGAGAAGAAGAAGAAGCTAGTCAAGCAAGAGGGCAACCATGCATCATTCGACGAAAATCTGCACACCGAACCTTCCAAATCAAAATCTCCATGTGTAATTTGCAAAGGAAACCACTTTCATCAAGATTGTCCTTGCATTCCACGGATCTTGAGAGACTGGTCTCCCCGCTTGCACCCTCTGGTGTCATCAACCTCTATCGATCATGTTGAGAACACACCATCGACTAGTGAAAATGAAATCAATGGACAAAAAGGAAGATTTAGATTTCCTTGTAGGTTGTGTGAAGGTGATCATGCCCTCCACTGTTGTCCTTTTCTGGACGAAGCTAAAAGTTTCTTAGATAACCATCTTGCTTCACCACAATGACTTCCACCTGGATATAAGAAATGTTGGCATTATGATACAGGTGTTGTCCTTGATGGTAACTCTCTCAGAGGTTTGATACAGGTGATGGCAACTTAATCAGATGACAGATCAGAATGCAACAGGTCAAGAGAGAGGTATAAATAGGTTGACCTTGATGAAAGTGCGTATATACACGGGTTAGCAGAGTAAAAGCTGCATATACGTATACATGCAGGTTCACAGAAGGAAACGTGCGTACATGGTTTTGGTCCGTGGTATTTGGTCCATGGTATTTTGGTATTGGTCCACGGTATTTGGTTCGAAATGACGACCCCAGGTATTGGGTCCATGGTATTGTTCTTACATGGTTTTGGACCATGGTATTGAGAGAAGCCTAACCTATATAAGGAGAAGATCATTAGGCAAAAGAGGAAGAAAGGAATGGATGTCTGATGAAGTGGGAAAATCTAGTATTGCTGGTTATCTGTTTGTGTTTCTTGGCTCGGGTTGGATATAACAGGGAAGGCATAAGTAATTATCTTTAGATCTGTACGTGGGTTGTCTCTGGTGAAAGCACATATACACACGGTTTTGATATAGTCAAGTAGTGTATGCATTATGTGATTTGGTGTTTTAGGTTGCTGTTGATTCTAGTGGTTGTTGCAGAGTTCTGGGCTCTGGTTTGTGTTCTGTATTTTGATGACAAGGGTTTCAGTGATTCAGTATTGGGTGATTTAGAGATTTATGATACAAGTATAAGTTGATGATTGTATTGCAGAAGTGATTCTTTTGTACTTATGGATCTAGTCTGAAAATTGATGAAACGTGGTCCCTGAAGAAAAGAAGGTTGCAGCCTTCTGTAGGTCAGCACCTACGTACTAGTATATCCGCTAGTACAAGAGTTAAGGGGGTTGTAGCTCCCTTCCAGAAGTAGCTGGAAAATGAGAGAGGGTTGTAGCCCTTTGCAGGTTGTAGCCTGCATGCTGGTAAAGGACTGCACCAGTACATTGTAAAAGAAGTTTCTTATTAAAGGAAGAAAGAGACAAATTGCAGCAGGTGGTTTTCGCCCACATTGGCTTTCCACCTTATATCACGGTGTTCATGTCTGCTTCTTATGTGTGATGATCTGTACTGTTTTACTACACCTGTTTACTGTTAACGTGGTTAATAATGTTTTGATGCATTTACTGAAGATAAGCTAACTGAATCATAAGATTACTGCATGTACAATGGTTTCATTTAACATAGTCGCATATATATGCGGATATACTGAACTGAAGCCGCATATATAAATCTGAGTATGAAAAATGAAAAGTATTTGATTTGATAATACTGATTCACCCCCCCCCCCCTC
>APFE031394155.1:72631-98979 GCA_000404065.3 Pinus taeda | reverse complement strand
AGTGCCTGGTCATCTTTCTCAGTCAGGAAGGATTGACGTCCGTGGCCAGGAGGTGCGGATTTTGCTGGTGCCAGGATTGCGCAGAGCCTAGAAGATCTAACCTTCAGTTTGTTGGGGCTTGGGAGGCTATGGGTAAGTTGCAGAGTGAAGCTGGTGGGGTACTCTAGTCAAAACAATACCTAACAGGGCAAGACCAAGGAGGAGGGAGTTGTTGCCGAGGATTTCTAGCCAAGAAATCTGGATCAGTGGTGTAGCTGCACTAAGGATCGAAGTGGGGGCATCTCAACATTGGCAGAGGGGTTTCCAGGAGGGAAACGAGGCTCAAAGGGAGTCACACCGAGGACTTCCAGAAGGGAAGTAGAAGAGCAGCGAGATGGCAATGAACGGGGTAAGAGACCAGGACAGACTAGACGGAGCCTCAAACTTCGTAGTCTGGAAGGTCAGAATCTTATTCGTTCTGGACAGGAACCGTCTCAAGCAATTCGGCTTGAGGACAATAGTGGTCCCAGTTGACCCGGCTGATAATGATAAGTATAAGGTCAAGGACCATGTAGTACCACACATTGTCGAGAAGAATACAACAAATGAGATGTGGGAGGCCCTAAAGAAGTTGCATCAGCATACTTCCGTGTAGAGGAAGATTCTCCTAGAAAATCAACTGCAGTCATTACAGATGCAGAAGGGAGAATAGATCGACCCCTTCCTCGGTCGATTGAAGGAGATCCGAGATCAGTTGACTTCCATAGGAGCCATGTCGGATCAAGAATTGATGGTGAGAACAGCCCTGAACGCAGTCTCAGAAGACTGGGAGTTGGTTGTCCAAAGCATACTGGGTCAGGCGACCCTTCCAGATTGGGAGGAAATGTGAGCGGTTCTTCGCCAAGAAGAGATCAGAAGGCTAAGCAAGGCGGGAAGCAGCGGCAAGGGGATCAGAATCAAGAAGGAAGAGGAGGATGTTGCCCTAGCATCTAAGGGAAAGCAAGAGAAACGGAAAAAGAAGGACCTCTCCAAGGTCAAATGATTCAACTTTGGGGAACTGGGTCACTATGCGAGCCAGTGTCTGAGGAAGAAGAGCAAGGGAGAGGCTTTCAAGACCAAGGCTATGCCAGCAAGGGCGGAGAACGAATTGGAGACAAATGATGATTGTGCCATGAGTGCTCACACACCACTTGAGCAGAAGTGGGAAGACATCAAGCTGTAGTCAGACGGACTACAGTGGATGAGGTGCAGGATCCTTGAGGTACCCAACCTCTTGGATTATACCTTGCTATGAGAACCCCGAAGAGGAGTAGCAGGACTGGCAGATGTTGATAGAGACAGATGCGAATGAAGTAAGAGAGGGAGCTATAGTGCAGGAGTCCCAGGACAGCGTGAGGCAACAGTGCGAGATGCACAGAGTTGTGGAAGCAGCGCAGAGGTCAGAGAGGGAGCATTTGTCAGTGACAGAGGGAGCTTCAGCATCGAGAGTGTTTTAAGCTTGACGGAGATGTCAGAGTTGGGAGATCAGTTACTTACTTCTCAGTAACAAAGTTGCAGTGCAGCAATTAGCAGTGGCGGTGCTATGGGCAGCACGATGCAACATGATGAGAGGGGTTACAGTGCAGATGCAGCAGTGGCAGTGGCTATGGGCAGCACGATGCAACATGATGAGAGGGGTTACAGTGCAGATGCAGCAGTGGCAGTGGCACAGCCATGGGCAGCAACACGGATGCAGAGGGAGTTGTCGTACAGATGCAGCAGTAGCAATGGCGGGGCCATGGGTAGCAGTACATGATGCAGCAGTGCAGAGGATGTTGGGCAGCAAGCCTAGCATCAGCACAGGGACCGATGCCAGATGATCAGGGTGATGCTCAGTGAAGAGTATTACTAGAGCACATTCCTCGCTAGGAGGGAGTGTTGATTTGGGGTAGCATTGAATGTGCTCTAGCCACGAAAATTGGTGGAGAGGCTAAAGCACATGAGATCTCCAATACCGAGAAATGATTTGGGCATATTCTAAACAGTTTGGGAGATATTAAAATAATTAATATTTTTAATGGAGTTCCTAAGTATAAACTTAGGGAAAATAAAATATTAAAGTGAATTAATATAAAACTGTGTTAGAAGGGTCCAAAAGTCATGGATCAAGCCAGAGTTAATCTTAGCCGTTGATTAGGGACTCAATCTCGGTTGTTGAATTTTCAACGAGAAAAGTATAAGAGGAGGCTTGAGGGTCACTTGGAGAACACAACGAGTTGATCAAGAATTCGATTTTCAGGGGCAGGGTTTGCTGAGGAAATCGAAGGAGTGATCAAAGTTACAGCTAAGGGGCAGTGAATACAGAAGCAGAGAGGCAGAGATAGTACCAGGAGGATCAGCGCAACAGCCGGGAGAGAGGGACGCAAAGCCAGATAGAGGTTCACGCAAAGCCAGCCAGGGCTCACACAGAGGCAGCCAGGAGTTGCGCAGTGCCTCAGAGAGCCAGCGTGGGTGACGCAGAGGCTTTAAGGGCTGACACAAGGCCTCCAGAGGCTGATGTAGGGCAAGCCAGGGTGATGTTGGGCAGACGCTGGGCCAGAAAGGGATGACGTAGTCCCTAGAGGCTGATGTTGGGGTTTTCGTGGGGCAGATTGGAGCTAGAAGCCGTCGGAGTGTTTTATCCGGGGTTTCAGCCGGAATATCTGCTTCCGAGTAGAGAGGTGCTACTGCCGAGATTATTCTCTGTTGGGTGAGTTGGTTTTGGCACCCAGATTGTATTCAGAAACTACATAATAATAAAACCCTCGGATAGCTACACCGGTTTTCCCGCATTGGGTTTTTCCAGGGACATTGGTCCAAAACAACAATGTCACTTGTGTGCTTGTTTTGTTTCCTTCAGTTGATGATCTGTAATGTGTTGAGTATGTACTTGTATTTATTTTCAGTATTGACATGGTAAATAACTTGTTAATTAAACAGAACAAGTAGGCAAAAATAAATCAAAAAAGTACATGAAGGGTTTCTAACGGGTCAGACTTAGAAATTCCAACAGGGCATGGTATGCAAGAATGGATGCATATCTCTTAAGAATTGGGTTCGTCAAAAGTTCTGCAGATCCAAACCTCTACATCAAGGTGGTGAACAATGAACCAGTCATTATTCTACTATATGTGGATGATTTGTTTATTATAGGTGTGCAGCACAGAATACAAGAATGCAAGAAGATGTCAGCAGCCGAATTTGAAATGAAAGATCTGGGACTCACGAATTATCACTTGGGTTTAGAAGTCTGGCAGAAACCTGGAGAAATATATCTGGGTCAAATACATAATCGAGATACTGCAGAGATTCGATATGATGGATTCCAAACCTATGACTACTCCCATGATCACTAATCTCAAGAAGTTGAGAAGTTTCGACTCTAGTCTCATCGATCCTAGTAGCTATCGTAAGTTGGTGGGTTCTCTAATGTATCTAGTAAATACAAGACCTGATATATGTTTTGTCATGAATGTTCTTAGTCAATTTCAATTGGAGCCTCGTCATGACCATTAGATAGCTGCCAAGCATATTTTGAGATATCTACGTGGCACTATACATCACTGCCTAAAGTATGATGGAAAGGAACTCAAGTTAACAAGTTTTATCGATTCTGATTGGGGTGGCAGTGAGACTGATGGAAGAAGCACTACAAGTGAATGTTTTAGCTTGGGATCTCCTATGATTTTGTGGATGAGTAGAAAACAAGACCCTGTTGCATTAAGTAGTGCTGAAGTAGAATACGTTGTTGCATGTGAAGTAGGAAAGGAAGTTGTGTGGTTAAGAAAACTTTTGTCAGATTTGTTTGGGAAGCCTCTGGATCCTACTATGATAAATTGTGATAATCAAAGCAACATCAAGATATCTAAAGATCTTGTATTCCATGCAAGGACAAAGCATATCAGCAACAAGTACCACTACATTAGGAGCTTGGTACAAGATGGAGTTGTAAAGCTACAATATATTCTGACATATGAACAGGTAGTTGTTGTACTGACAAAGTCTTTTCCAAATAAGAAGTTTGAATATTTTAGAAGCATGCTTGGGTTGGTCGATATTACAGATTTAGTTGATAGGGAGAGATGAAGCATCTAATGGCAGATGCTTGGGAGGAGATCTGACTGGTCTGTATGTTGATGTCTAGATCCCGAAGAGGGAGGGTGGCGTTGGTCTTGGAGCTGTAATCTTGGATACACACCTAGATCCCTAGGTTGATGGTTAGTTAGTAAACCTAATGGTACCTAGACTGGCTGAAAGCTTTAGTCCATCTTAGTCCCACCCGGATAGATTACCCTAGTCAGGAATCTAGTCCGTAGCACTAAGTGTGCTAGAACTCTTCGCAGTTCATGTCATTTTGAAACCTTCCATGTACTTGTATCTATGTGTAAAATGTAATTATGAATACCTCCCTAGTTAAGAGGGAGTGTTGAAGAATGTAACTAGCTTCGGTCTTTATAATTGCACTTGTCAAAACAAAATTTTATTATTAAAGAAAATGACTTATTAAAGCATGGGTTTCATGGTTGGGTCAATGTTTTCTAGGTCAAAGTCCCCATTGAGGACTTCTAGGTTTTGTCTTGAGTCATTAGAGTCATTGCCATTATTATTAGACCCTTCTTCTGTTTTTGTATCACGTAAAAAGAATTATTTTTAAGTCAAACAGGTAATTTGCCACCTCCCCACCAAGTCGGCCTGGATTAGGGCAATTCGACCACACAAGAAGCCCACATATTGAGCAGTTCGACTTCATTTGGAGAGCATCATCAACAAGTTCAATCTCTAAGCAGTAGCTGGAAAAGAGTGAGAAGTTGTAGGAGAAGGAAAGAAGTTGGGAAGAGGAAAATCGAGTTTTTGGGTTACCTTTCTCTCACACATGCGAAGATATTGAATTAAAGTTGGGGCCGAAATTTTGTCTTTGTTGCAGGGTCGAAGTTCTGAAGTTGGGGGCCGAAAATCTGATCTAAAGCTGCACCTTGAAGCGTTGACACTTAGAAGGCTGAGAAAAGGACATATACAAGGAGGACAGGTTGACTTGGTGGTAGGAGGTGGTCTTTGTCTAGGTCTAAGAAGTCTGGAAGTGTCTCATCTTGAATTGAATTACTAAAGGAAGAGTTCTTAACTGGGTTTGCCCCTTATAGGGGTTTTTCCCTCGCTATTCGCCTACATCTTGTGTCTCTTGTTCTTGTGATCTTTACACATACATAATTTGGTAATTGCTTGATGAAAGATAATCTAATAAAGAAGTAAAATAGGCCAACATAATTCACAAGTAATTATCAAGAAAGAGGAATCAAATCCTAATATCTACTAGCATTGATTTCTCAAGAAATAGAGTTGCAGAAAAGTAGAGGTGCGATGCATTGGATCCTCACAGTAATGATGGTAAGAAATCTCACTTAACAATGTTAATTGTAAATATGTATATCCCAGTAAATTATTGGGCAAAAAAGAAGTGTTGGGACTCCCTTAGTGAGTACTTGGAATCAAATATCTGTATGAACCTAATAGTGGGAGGAGATATGAATACTACCCTCTCACTCTCAGAAAAAAGGGGAAGCGTGATCTCTAGAGATCCCATTAAACTCTACATAGAAGGGTTGATGGCTAGATGGGATTGGATCGATGTCAAGCCAAAAAAGGGTCAATTTACTTGGATTAACAGGAGGGAAGGATCAAATTATGTGGCTGCAAGACTAGATAGATTATTGGTCCAAAGTTCAGTCTCTCTGGGGCCATGGATGGTGGATTCAAAAAATTTAGCAATAGCTATCTCAGATCATAAGCCGATCAGCCTTTTGATTAAACCCATTGACATGGGAGTCCCTATCCCCTTCCGCTTTAACCCTATTTGAATCAAGCAAGAGGGATTTCATGATGTGGTTAAGCAGGCCTGGCCAATTCAGGTTCAGGGATCTCCCTCTTTTGTTTGGGAAGAAAAACTTAGAAATGTGAAAAGAAGCCTAAAAATTTGGGTCAAGGTGGCCCTTAAAAATCCAGGAGAAAGGAAAGTAGACCTTCAAAAAAAAATGGAGGAAATTCAAGGGGAAATAGAAAAAAAGGAGGTAAGACAAGAGCTGATGATTACAGAAGTAGAGATGGCAACAGAATACTACAAAGCATGCAAGGCAGAAGAGGAAGAATGGAGAGAAAAATCAAGAAGTGTTTGGCTTACTGCGGGGGATAGGAACACATCTTACTTTCATAAACAAGCAAAAACTCGTGAAGCAGTCAATAGAATCACAGAGATATAAGGACAGGACGGTAAAAAAAGAGAGGGACAAGAGGAGCTTAAGCAAGAGGCAACAAGGTATTTTGCAGATCTTTACAAGGAAAGGGAGAATGACAGGGAGGAGAATGACGGAAATGATACTCTAGAAGAAGCTACCCGGGATATGATACAAGGAATCCCCTTGGTAATATCAGATCAAGAAAACAAGATGCTTCTAAAAAGAAACAGACAGAAATTTAGGAAGCAATCTCTCACCTTCAGATGGATAAGGCTATTAGGATTGATGGATTCACTATAAATTTTTATAGGTCCTACTAGGAAATCATCAAAGAAGACGAGTGGAGAATGGTAAACGATGTACTACGGAATAAAAGAATCAGAGGAGCAACCAATTCCTCTATCCTTGCTCTGATCCCTAAAGACAGAAACCCCTCTTCATTCAAGAGATTCAAGCCTATCTCCCTTTGCAACACTTCTTACAAAGATAATTACAAAAAGGATTAGAAAAGTACTTGGGAGCTGTGTTTTGGAAAATCAAGGAGGTTTCGTCCAAGGCAAGAAAATTCTCGATAACATCATCCTAGTACAGGAGGCAATCCATTCGAGTAAGAATCGGGGAGAATAGGGGATGATTCTCAAATTAGACATGGAAAATGCTTTTGACCGGGTAAGACATAGTTTTCTATTCAAAGTTCTATTAAAGTTTGGATTCTCGAAGGATTTTGTCCACTGGATTCAAGCCTATATTAGTAAGCCTTGGATAGCGTCTCTGGTAAATGGGAGGCCTAGTGCTTTCTTCGAGCTCTCCAAAGGTCTAAGGTAAGGGTACCCATTGTCCCCTTCGATCTATGCAATGACTAGTCATGGAAGACACTTTGAGCAGAAGCTTGGAAAGGAAAGAATAAGTGGGAATATTCCGAGATTAGAAATCAATCATGGAGTAAAAGCAATAAACCATGCACAATTTGCAGATGACACCTTATTGTTGGGAGGAGCTTTTGCCCCAATGGTAGTGCGTTTCAAAAAGGTGTTAGACAAATACTGTAAAGCCTCGAGGAGTCTAAAAAGTGAGGAGAAAAGCATGATATACAGTTGGAAGACACACAATAGAAGATTGGCCTAAATAGCAGACAAACTAGGGTTTAAACCGGTCTTTGATTGGGATTCCTTCACCTATTTTGGTATTCCCATAAAGGCCAAAAACCAAAAGAAAGAAGATTGGAGCAAGATAGGGCAACAAATAGAAAATAAGATCTCGAAATGGGGGGCAAGATGGCTTAATCTTGCAATAAATTGCATCCTCATCCAAGTTGTTATGTCCGCCCTCCCAATATTTCTCCTCTCGACTATTCTAGCTCCACCTAGTGTGATTAAGAAATTGGAAAGACAAATTAGTCGATTTTTGTGGCAGGGAGGAAAAGATAGCCAAGGGAAATTCCACTTGGTAAGATGGGAAAAACTAAAGGCGCCAATCTCTCAGGGAGGCCTTAACATCCGCAATTTATCTCTATCCAATAAAACCTTGGGAGGAAAACCCTTGTGGAGAATTATAGAAGGTCAATCGGCATGGTGGAAAGAAGCAATTGTAAAAAAATATATGGGAAAAAAGCAAGCTTAGAAGCATAGACAAGCTTGCGCTATGTGCCAAAGGAACCAAGATATGCGAAAACTGTAAGAAGGCCCATGGCCTCATCCGAGACTCCCTCTTTTGGATTCCAGGAAATGGAGGGTGTTTTAGAATATGGCAAGACAAAATTATGGATTTAACTCCCCTGAAAAGCTTGGAAGAACTGCAACAGTTAAAGCTCTACCTCGATAACCTAGGCATTGTAAAATTGAGAGATATGGGCGATTGGGATCAAGATCTAGACCTAGTTTGGAAAGGCTGGAAAGAATTAACCTTCCCTGAAGACCTTCAACTGGCCTGGAGCAGACCAAAAGGCATTCTCAGAAACAGAACCCTAATCAGCAAGAAAATTAGAGACAAAAGAGGATGAGGCGCTAAAGGGTATTACATGGTGAAACAAGGATATGAATTTCTGACTAAAAACCCAGAAGTTGAAGAAAATATCTAGATAGGAATATGGAATAAGGAAGATTTGCCCAAAGTAAATTTCTTCTGTTGGGCTCTTTGTCATGAGAAAATTCTTACAAGAGACAATCTTAGAAAAAAAAAAAGAGGAATCCAGGGACCTACTAGATGCCCACTCTGCAAAGAAGTCGAAGAAACAATCCCCCATCTATTCATTCAATGCAAGACTGCCTCTCAAGTTTGGTCAAGGGTGGAAGGAGTAAGGAAAAGCAATGACCTACCCGAAAAATATAAAAAATCTATTTCTCGACAAAGAAAAAAATACTTCAACTCTTTAAAAAATAAACCAATTACAAAAAGAATTTGGAAAAGTCTTCCAAAATACCTGGTTTGGAAAATTTTGGCTAGCACGGAACGCTGCAATTTTCAGAAATTAAATATGGTCGTCGGACGTCATTGCAGCCAAAGCAGTGGGGCTCCTGCGAGAGGTAGTATGGAATAGAGAAGGACCCGACCAAGATGAAAATACCCTGGAGCAAAGAGAAAAAGAATGGCTCCGCTATTTTAAAGGATGGCGAACTACCAAGTCAAAAGCAACGTCGATTCAGGAAAGTTGGCATATCAGGTCAAGCAAAGAAGAATATGAAGATTGACGAAAAATTTAGGATATTGCTTTCCTTCGACGGAGCTGCCAAAGAAAATCCAGGAAAGGCGGGAGCTAGAGGAACAATTTAGAACCTGGGCGAAGCGATCATCCTCGCTTTTGCAGTAGGTTTAGGGGAAGCTACGAATAATGAAGCTGAACTCTCAAGGCTCTATGAAGGCTTGAGCCTTCTGGTGGAAAAAAAACTAAGGAGGAAGTCGAGATCATAGGGGACTCGCAGGTGATCATTGACAAACAAAGGAAAGGCTCCTCTTTCCTCAACGCCAAACTCAACTACCTCCTCGAAAAGGCCAGAAGTATAAGCTTGAAATTCAACGGCATCCACTGATTCCACATCACAAGAAACTTGAATGAGGTAGCAGACGAATAGGCAAACATAGGAACTGAGGTGGCACGTGGCGAATGCAAGATAATGTCTTTCTTCAATCCCTCTAATCGGGGTAGGATGATCGTTTTTTATCTCGAGGAGAGAGCAAAAATCAAGCATCATTTAGAGGTACAGATGTAACGCAATATGATGGCATTTTTAATGTTTTGTACAGTGGTATCCTTAAAATAAGGTGGGGAGCTTACGGTAATAATCTATGGAAGATTTGGTATAGCATGGAAAAGATGTCCCAACAACTACAGGGTTGAATGGTTGCTTTTGGCAATGATGATGAAACTAAATGGATCTGTATCTACCCTATATGATCTATTATGGATCTGTCCTGGGAGGATTTTCTATATATTTCTCGTAGAAAGGATATTTGTATTATCAAAGGTGAAGAGAAAGATGGCGGGCAGGCACGATGATTGTTGTATCAAGCATGGGATGCGTCGTTTAAAGAATAAGGTGGAAGACTTACTGCAAGGAGAGGAATCGACATGGCTCGATATTTGGAAGAACGGTCGCGTCTGTAGTCGAGAGGGTTGAAAGGGGAAGGAAGAGGTTCGCAGTCTGAAACATAAAATGAGAGAGCTCAAGGCCTTGCTAAAACTGGAGACGAAAAGAAATTCGGAGTTGAATGCAAAGGTGGAATAGTTGGAGGCAGCGATAGCCAGGATTCAACTTCAAGACAACCTGGAGCATCTGCAGTCGATCGGGAAGGAGTTTGGTTAATTAATCCGGAGAACCGAGCACGAATCGCAAGGGAATTTGTGGCCTTAGATCACTAGGGAATTTAGGATATGGCAAATCCAAGTTTTTAGGTTAGCGGAACTTTGTCTGAGGACCCTATGGGTCTCAACTATTTTGTTCTGAAAATAGTATTTGATCTTTTTGAATGCATAAAACTAGGTATAGAGGAAAAAAGAACTATGTAACTATGTCATGCATAATTGCAGCCTGTATTCCCGTAGGATAGAACTCATGTTGTAGAACTAAAATGGTGTAATGTACTTCTTGGGTTAGCGGCCAAAAACTGCCACCCTCTGCATTTTAATAAAAAAGTTCCCCATTCTTGTTAAAAGAAAACAATAAAACAAGACAGAAGAAATTACAAAAAGTCAAGGAACACAATCAATGAAATATGAGTCAAGAACAGTAGTTAAAGCATAACAACAATAAAATGTATTAATAATATTTCAATTTTTATTAAAAAAAATTAATGTAACGACTAGGAACCTATTAATTATTAAATCATTTTATAGAAATTAAAGAGTTTTACTTGAGAAATAATAATAGAAGGATTATATATGATAAAAAAAATGGAAAGTAAAAATTAATAAAGGATAAGGAAAGGACCAATAAAACAAGATAGAAGAAATTACAAATAGTCAAAAAGGAACACAATCAATGAAATATGAGTCAAGAACAATATATACTATGATACTAAGTACTAAGAATTATATATATATATATATATATATTAACAATAAGAACATAAAAATGGAAAAGCACTATTATCAATTAGTATTGTTATTATCTTTTTATATAGTATGCAAGAATAGTATTAAGTCATTTAATTAGGAATTTATAAGAAATGTGAAAAAAAATGTATAATCAGCAGGCAGGATAAAGCAAATTGAAAATAAACAAACAAAGAAAAAGAAGGGAACAAACAAAAGAAAAGAAAGGAGGGGGAAACAAAAACAAAAAAGACCCTTAAGAAGAAAGGGCAACAATCCAACAACTCCTAATTTTCCATCCATCATCTCTATTCGAAGTACTTATCCTTCTCTCAATTTCAATGGCCTCCCTAAACTTTTGGTGATGGAAATGATCAATCCTGGCAATGACCTGGGACTCTTCTATACAGATGTGGTGTTTGGTCTTCTCAGCATGTTCCGCCGAAGTTGAGGAGCGAGTCCTGCAATGTTTGATGTCAGCTGCATGCTCAGCGGTCAGTTTTTCCAATGTAGGGACTCCCACAGGAACATGGAATTACATAAACACGGTTGAAAATTGGCAGCTTAAGGATGTCTTTCCTTAAATAAAATTTCATTTCTGACAATTCTGGACTGACTTTCTAAAAATAGAAAGTCATGTCTAGCATCTCAAGTATAGCTTTCCAAAAATAGTAAATCACCTTGTATCAATTGGTAATCAAGTATAGTTGATGGAAAATCACTCAACTTATCATTAATCGATCCTAATAGTTCCATTTTTTACTTAATTATCAATATTATCATTACTATTATCATTATCCTTATGATACTATGATATTATTATCAAAAAGAAATTCAAGTCACCTTACCTTCATACTTCGCCCCCCTCTCTCCCTAATGTCTCTCATGACTCTATGTTACACTCTCTTTTACTCTCTCATTAAAGACTTGCCATATTCCTCTTACACACTTATTGAAGGCATGTCATAAAAGATTCCTCTTACGCACTCTTTAAAGCATAAGTTACACTCTCTTAAATGCATAAGTTACTAAGGCATGTGTACCTCTTCTTAATGGCATAAGTTACTAAGGCATGTGTACCTCTTCTTAATGGCATAAGTTGCTAAAGCATGTGT
This sequence comes from Pinus taeda, assembly GCA_000404065.3. Taxonomy (NCBI): domain Eukaryota; kingdom Viridiplantae; phylum Streptophyta; class Pinopsida; order Pinales; family Pinaceae; genus Pinus; species Pinus taeda. The sequence continues at coordinate 87,112 of APFE031394155.1, read as the reverse complement.
GCCTCTCCTTAATGGCAAAAGTTACTAAGGCATGTGTTTCTCTCCTTAATGGCATGCAAGATTCCTCCATTAAAGGTATGTGTTGCCTCTCTCCATAATGGCTTAAGTTACTCAGCCCCATTTGGCATACGAGTTACTCTAAGGCATGCTCCTCCTTTATGGCATGAATTTGTTTCTCCTCCTATATATATGTGCCTCATATCTTCTCGCCTCACTACTTGTGCATTGTGAAAGAAGGATTTGAAATTGACAGAGAGAGTTGGAGAGACTTGAAGAAGATTGTGAGGAAGAGAGGCTTGGAGAGTAAGAGCAGAACTTGAAGGATGATTCAATGTTTGTATTAGTTGTTGCTATCAGTGATCTTCATGCTACAACTTGTTTAGATTTGGGTGAACTTACTCATTCTCTTCATCTCTCATTGTACTTTGTATCTTTGTTGAACAATTGATATCTAATAGAAGAAGAATTTGGTTGGGTTCTCCCTTTTTGAGTTTTGCCCTTTCATTGGACCTAAATTCTCTATGTCTCATTTTGTTCTTGGTTGTCTTCCATTATGTATTCGATTTATGTTCTATCTACAATTGCTTAGCTAATATTGCAACATAAATAAGTTTTGTAATAACTGATAGTTACAGCATAGAACATCAAATTTTAACATGGTATCAGAGCTTTGGTGAAGACAAGCCCAAGAAGATAAGAGTTATCACTCCTTTGCGGAAATTTTAATTCAAAGAGATCTTGCTGCTAAAATTCGTTGCCCAAGAAGATAAGAGCTATCACTCCTATACAGAAATTTTACTTCAAAGAGATCTTACTCGTTGCTAAAATCTTGCTGCTACTTTGAAGATCTTACTTGCTACTGAAATTTTTTTGACTTGATTAAGATGTCTTCTTCTTACTTCAAGAATGAAGAGAAGTTAAATGATGCTTTGAATTTTGGTCCATGGAAGGCAAGATTGGATATTACTCTTAAAGAACATGATGTATTCGAATATGTGGAAGGCAAGGTAGCATAACCACCAGAAAATTTGAATGTTGTTGTGAAAGAAGATACAAGAAGGGAGAAGTTAAGGCTAAGCAGGTTATCCTTGATTCTCTTGGATACCATCTCATCACCTATGTCTCCAAGTTGAAGAAATCTAAGGAAATGTATGACAAGATGATTAGAACGTATCAAGTAAACAACCTGAGTCAAATCCTTGCTTTGAAGGATCAAATCAAGGACATTAAGATGAACAGAGGAGAGATCATTCAAGCATACTTCATGAGTATATCAAAAATCAAGGATGAGTTGTCAACTATTGGTGAAATTGTATCTGATAAAGAGCGGGTGTTGATTATGCTTGGAGGTTTTTCTCCAACTTGGGAAACTTTTATTACTACCATCAACAACAATGATAAGTTTCCCACATTTGATGAATTCCTAGGAAAGTGCAGTCAAGAAGAGGCTAAAATGATTTCCAAAGGAAGAATTCCCGAGCATGAAGAGGGAGAACCTACTGCCTTTGTTGTCCAAGGAAAGAAGCAGAAAAGAAAAAGAGGTCATCACTTTTCAAAAAACCCTACAATCAGATCTAACAGTGCCTATAAATGGAACAAGGACTTATCAAATGTTCAATGCTACAATTGCCATCAGCATGGCCACTTTGCCTGTGATTTTCCAGAAAATAGAAGTGCACCAAGATCCAACCACAATAGCAACAGTTTCAAATCTAATTATAGAAGAAGAAGAGAAGCTCTTGTTGTTCATTAAGAAAGCTACCATTCTTCCAAGGGTTCAAGGAACCAAAGGTATGATAATAATGTAGTTGAAACACAATCAGAGTACTTTCTCGTTTCTACTCTTTCTAGTTCCTCTCCTGCATATTCTTGTGATAGTTGGTTGGTTGTTAGTGGTGCTTCAAAGGCACTTTATTGGCTATAAAGTTTTCTCAAATCTGGTTGAGTGGGAGACAAATCTAAAAATTATTCTTGGAGATAACTCTACATATCCTATAAAGGGATCTGGTTTTGTTTCTTTTCATCATAATCAAGGTAAAACTATATCTCTTCAAGAAGTTTTGTACGTAGCTGGTTTGAAAAAGAATCTTGTATTTATATCTGCCTTAGAAGACACAAGAATGAAAGTTGTTTTCATAAATAGAAAAGTTATCACTTGGCCAATGAAATCTAGCATGAGAGAAACCTTCACTCTGGGATCAAGATTTGAAGGTCTTTATAAAGTCAATGGAAAACCAATCCATGTGTTGATTCATGACAACAATCATGAATGTGAATTTTGGCACCAAAGGTTCGCTCATTTGCACTATAAAGCATTTCCTCATGTGAGAAAGATGGTTTCCAGAATGCCTGAGATTAGAGTGGATCATGATGGGGTCTGCCTATTGAGAAATCTAGGGCATTAGTATTAGATGATTTCTATTTCATTAGTGATTGCTTGTGAATGATTATTACTTCTTTAGGTTAGGATTTTCTTATTAGTGTTCTTCTTCATCAAACAGTAACCAATGCATGACCATAAATAAACAAGAGACACAACATGTAGGCTATAAGCCAGGGCCAAAACCTCTCACTCTTTGAGAAGAAAACCCGCACAAATTCTTCTTCTATAAATTCAATTGATGAATAACAAGACCAAGACCCTTGACCTAGTAGCTTCTCCAAGAACAAGACACGCGTCCTCTTCATTATCAGTCTTCTTCTTCGATTCTCTTCCAATTCGATCTTCTTTGCATCTAGATCTTCCATCATGTGATAGAACGGAGATCTTGTCACATACCAGTGATTATTTTCCTGAGATAGAAACGAGTGCTTTTGCTCTAAGACAGAGATTATACCGAGGTCATAACTGTGGTATTTATCAATCTGTGATCTCCTTATTATAGCACTGAAACTCTCCTTCAAAATTGCTATCCTTGAGATTAGTCCTTAGACTAATCCGAACTGATCTCTGCATCCGAACACCTGTAGCCTTTGATACCCGAAACCTTCAGAGATATAGACACGAACTTTCCTATATTGTTACCTATCTGAAACCACAGTGATATACCTTATTGTCATTACTTGTCCAAATTTTGAACAATGACTTGACATCCGAACTTCTCCATAGCAATGGATCACCGAAACAAGGAATCCACACTTTTATATTAACTTTGTTCACCGAAATCTCAGAGTGATGCGAAGTCTGTTCACTGTGTTTATATGAGGAGCCTAGCCTCCTATATATAGTTGTTCGACCATATATTAAGCCAACACAAGTTATTTTCTTCATACTGCAAGACGACATCAATTCACGAGGATTGTGCTTGTCTTTTGGAGAGCTTTCTAGGCGCTATATTGACTCATATACATTTTACATACGCTCAAGAAGAGCTCTTCATACATGACATTAATTCTTTGACCTTAATGACAAATCCTAAGGCTCTCAATGGGAGCCATCTAAAATAAATTCACTTGCTCATGAAACCCATTAAGCAAGGCTTACAAAAAGAATTTTATTTCCTTTATTACATCATTTACAAAAATCACAATTACATGTCATTATGAAGACCGAACCTAGTTACACTTTTCAACACTCCCTCTTAACTAGGGAGGTATTCATAATGGTACTTGGTCATTATCAATCTAAAGAATTTCTCATATGAAGAATTCGGATTTGTAACTCATTTGTATAGCATCATATCAACCAACATTATTATATAGCAAGGCCTTGACTAACAACTCTATCTCTCCACAAGATCAAAACACAATGTTGGCGAGAACAATGATTTATAGACATACTCATCATTATCTCTCTAGGAACATACCCCACCCGGGTTCACTCATGATATGCTCCATAAGGACTATTCTTTTCTTGGACTACCCAGTCCCAAAGAATATCGGTCCTCCATGACTACTCTTTCATGTGATGCCCTATCTCATCCCCTAAGAGCATCGAATGCCAAATGGTTACACAATCCTACATTCTATCTTCCCAAGTGAAGATCAGAACAACATGTCTATCACTCCTTTTTATACCAGGACGTTTTATTCCATTAAAGGAATGTACTCATTCCTATCACAGAGGAATGTACCTAAGCTTCCAGCTTAGGAATTTCCAAGTTTCTTCCAAGTAAGAAACTTCTTCTCAGGCTCCCCCTTAACCAGGGACCTATCGCAGCGCTTCATGTGGAGATCCTAAAACACTCAGCTGCATGAAGAGATCCTTTCTTTTATGTCAAAAATTTCTTTTTCGTCAAGGAGTCTTCATCTTTGGGAACTTTATATAGGGCACAGATCATCCATCACTTTATTCAAGAGTTAGTCATGTCTTCAACTCATCAAAAAGTGATTCATCAGATTTTCCATCTGGATTTGAATTATGTCATTTTGCTTTCATGCCATATGCTCAGAGGGACATTACATCCTTCTATATGGTCTGTTTGGAGGTCATTCACAGATCTACCCCTTGACAGTCCTACATAAACCCAACCAAATGTTAGTTCCAAAAAAACCAATGAACAATTCAAATTAGAATTACCTTTGTGATGATCTTTCACCATGAAATCTTCTTATAAGTATCAGCATCCTGCATGCAGATTGACACATCTCCCATAGATATTCAGTGTCAAAGGTCTCTATCTTCTTCCGACTTCCATCAGAGTCTTCATATCCTTCCGAGAGATCTTCCAGTCAAATCTTCTTGGACTGCAGATGTTGAATGTCTTCTACCTTTGTTGCATATTATCATGATCTCTTCTTATCTTTTCACACACTTCATTCCCAGGGGCTTCCAATCAGAGTTCCTCAATCTTAGTCAACCACCTAATACTTCATATGAGGACATATTATGTTGATTTAATCTAGTGTGACTCATGCCTTACGACATTCTTTCATAGCAGGAGATTCATTTCCTTTGATCATGCTTCTAAAAATAGAAGTAGTGATCCTTGTTACCTACAACCATACAACATGACTTTATAATATTAAATACAAGCATACATACCTTATTTACCTTTAGGTCACCTAGGCTTCTTTCAGCAGCTTCCTTGATTGAAAAGATCTTCAACCCCTTGATCTACTTCATCTCTCATATCATCATATCAACATCCCATGAACTCCACAAGTTGGAATTTCTGATGAAACACTTGCTTCCTCTCTAGATTGGTGAATCCTTCAATGAGGATTCCATCTCGCACATTCTTATTCAGCAAATGTTTCCCTTTTAAACTGATGTATGATGAGACTTGACCTGGATGACTTCTTCGTTCGATCTTTCAATGAGGTCACCAAGAGTTATATCCTTCAAAGTTGACTATCAGAGATCTTCATGTTTCCTATGATGATGTCACGAGCCCTTGTTTCTAATGCTTCCATGATGCCACAATGCATCTTATTATTTATTATAGCCATATCCCATAACATAAGATTTAGAAGTTATGTCAAGCCCCTTTGAGAGGGAGACTATCTCAGACATAACAGAGATTTCTTACTTCCTTTTTTCTTGGACTTCTTCTTTTCAGCTTCCTCCACTTCTTCGGTGATATGGGCTTCTTCTCTTCTCCTAATATTGTCCCTTTAAGACAATCTTTTTTGTAATGTCCATAGTCTTTACATCCATAGCAATGAATCTTAGCTATGCTCTTCTTTCTTTTCTAAGGCTCAGAATTTTCCAAACTTCCTTTCCTTCCAGCAAATGTTTAAGTCCTTAACCTTCAATACTTTTGCCCTCAACTTGTCTTCTTCTATCTTGCATAGAAATCACAAGTTGTCGAATGAGGTAACATTCTTATCCCCATGGTTATCAATTCAGAGAAAGACCCAGTTGAGACTAGAGTGCAGGGGCAATGTACTATCAGGGGTATTATTTACTGGAGTGTAAATATCATGCATGCATCAGAGATTGATCCTGTTGTCACCTTCTCAAAAGAGAGTTCCAGTTGTGCCCAGAGGGCAAAAGAATAGAGATGTTTGGAGCTAGCCTCCAATCCATAGAAGCACTCAAAGCCAAATCGGACACCATCCAATGGCTTTCCAACAGCATATGGAACTCCCCAAATGGACTCCAGAATCAAAATTTGAAGCAGCTTGAAAGTTACCCTTGAAAACCAAAAAGCAAAGGAAAATGTTTAAGTTTAATCTCAGATCTCGCAAATCGGAGTTTTCTAAAGCAGAAGCAGAGGAGCGCATCGGCAATTAGAGATCAGCGATCGTCGATATCGGCGATCGGAGATCTAGGGCGCATCGGCTTATTGGCGATCGGAGGTCCAGGAGCATATCGCAAATCGCATATCGAAGGTCCCTGGCAGCAATGAGGTAAGCGGAGCAAAGAGAAAATTAGCGGTCACCGTTCACTGATATCGGAGATCGGAGGTTCCAGCAATCCCGCATATCAACAATCGACGAATCAGCGCGCCGGCAAGGTAACAACTCTAAAAATGTTGCGAAATGGAGAAGTTTTGATATAGTGTAAAATCACTAGCAGAGCCGAAAACATTTTAACAAAGGATTTTAGCGAAAAACCAAGTATCGACGAGCCTTTTCTCTCTCCTTTAGGGCGGCACATGGCAGAACACTATTAGATTCGATAAAGACAAGGTGTAGCTGACATCATCATGACATGGCAGTACGGAAGACACGTGGCATGTTGATCTGGCATTTTCAGGGGTCCTATGGGGGCATATCCAAGTGACACGTGTCACCACTCACAAGGTGACACGTGGCAAAGGATGACGTCATCTCGCAAATCAACAGTCAGAGATGAGGAAAATCATTATATCAAGTTTAAACCTTCGATTTAAAAACTCCAATTGAAGGGCTCCGATAAGGGGACTAGCCAGTGGTCACAGGGAAGAGCGAAGAACCAAGAGCTAAGCAGGACAAACGATCCCGCATATCGGCGATCGCAAGTATCAAAGGGTACAAATAGAGACGATATTATGAGATTGTCGATTGCGATATCTCGGGTGGGCCCAATCGGCATTCGGCGATCGCAAGTGTCAAAAGGAGCAAAAAAATGCGATATTATGAAATTTCCGATTGCGATATCCCGGGTGGCCCAGACCGCATCGCACATCAAAGACCACAATATTGGGGAGGAGGCACCAAAGGTGAGCATTAGAAACCCCCGGTATGCGGGATTCTATGTAACAAAGGAAAAAAGACCCCTAGAGGGGAGTCTAAAGGCCCTAGCGCCCAAGGACTAAGCACTTGGTCATAGCCCCCGGTCACATGAAGCAAAAGGGGCTGATGTGGATCGGAATTCCCCGTCTCGTATGGACTTTTAATGGGAAATCCTAATGCGATAGCTCCGGAACAAGGTAATGCAGGACTTTAAAGGTGTGGTGGGTCGGCAGCTGAGGCATTTAAGAGAGGAGATGAAGCATTCAAAAAATCGGCATGGGCTGACCCTATAAGGCCCCTTGTGACATGAAACCGAGGTCGACACTGACGGAGTAAATGAAGACATGGAAGCTCGGGAGGACTTGATGATCCAGCATGGTGCTCCATGCAGGGGGAAGACGAAGTACCGCCTCAGGTGACCTCTACTTATGTACTATGGCATGAAATCGATAGTTGACCACTCCCAGCATTGAAGAATGAATTATTCAAGCAGTAAAGGCAAGCAACAACCTGAAGCAAAGGCGATCACAGGGATGGGCATGGAGATATTTTGTTGGCGTTTTCATATGATTGTTGACTTGTTCTGTTATCCTTTAATGTGTCGCCATTTAATGAGGTAACTAATCTTTTTTAATCGTTTTTTGGGCCACAGGGCCATCCCAGGCCGAGACAGTTAGTCGATCTGACAGCTAAGGCTCGCCTAAGATATTTTGTTGTAATTACTATTCAATGCTCCCCTCTCCAAATAAATAGTGGGAAGCAATACTTCACAAAGGTTCAGAATCCTAAAGAAAGAACTACATGTTATTTTCGAGACTGTATGGCTTTATGATATGCATCTTTCAGAATATTAAGGAAATGGTGGTGATTCCTCCTTTGAGTACTACAGTATGTAACCCCTCTGTTAAATTCCATTACGTTCATGTTTTCTCTCTAATTTCAGATAATCGTAGCTGATAGAAATGTTTCATACATTCTTACGGATGCATTTGTATTGACTTGTTAATGCATGTGCCTGTATGGGTCTTCGAGATTATATCTTTAAAATTGCACTCCATGAATCATCGCACCCAATCCTCTTGCATCCATTATGTCTACCTGTAACTCAGATAAGTGTAGAATTCTTGATCCCTCAAGCTCTATGTGATGAGTGTAGAATTCTTGACGCTTCAAGCTCTATGTGATGAGTTATTCTATCTCCTTATCTTCTCTCATTGCTCTGCCAAAGCTTATTAAATTGTAGGTCCTCGAACTACTCGGCCTCCACTAATTTATACATATATTTCTGTGAGTTGTATATGTGAAGAAGCACCAAAAATGCATGGCTTATGCCTTTAGATGAATGAACCAACCCATGTTGGTTAATATATATATATATAAAGACATGCACAAAAACTTGGGGATTCTTTGAAGGCAATCTCTTATGATATACTAGCTTCTTTTCCAAGGGGTTTTTTGTGGAAGGTCTTACTAGTCTCTTTCCCAAGGATCGCGCCATTGGTTGAACTTTCCATTAAATGAGCTAACTTGCCTCACTTCAAACCTATCATAGAAACATCTATCACATGTGAGTAATACTGGGATTCCTCCCGTCAATGAAAATCCGAGAAGAGTTGGGGACTTAGGTTGTGGTGACAATGGGTCTTTGTCGCATGTGTTGTTGTGCCCTCTAGCTTTTGCCTCTTCACAAGGCCTACTAGTTTGTGCAGCAACAAGACTAGCTCACACTCTCTTATAGCGGAAAAGAATTCAATGTGTGATGATGATAAAATGAAAAGAGTAAAGAAGCCCTAATTACAAGTTTAAGTGTTCCACGAGATAGAGGTTACAAGCCAACCTCGTAGCTCAAAAACCTAACAAAAGATGCCATAAATGCCCACACGTGTGGGAGAAAGACGTCCTCAAGCATGATGTCATCCTCTAAATGAGCTCTAAATGCCACAAGTAAGTGTCATGTAGGCTAATGAGTGCTCCATACTCCAAGATGTAGCTCCTAGATCATGGGCATGCCTCCATACCAAGACATCATAGCCACGGTGTCCAACGTCACCCTCCAAAGGGCGAGAGAGGTGACTTGGCACTCTCTCATGCAAGCATTGGGGCTTAAAGGTGATGTGCAAGCCTCCCTTGTCATCACAAGTATGACCATCTATCACAAGTGAGTAGTACTTGGATTCCTCCCGTCAATGAAAATCCGAGAAGAGTTGGGGACTTAGGTTGTGGTGATAGTGGGCCTTTGTCCCATGTGTTGTTGTGCCCTCTAGTTTTTGCCTCTTCACAAGGCCTACTAGTTTGTGCAGCAACAAGACTAGCTCACACTCTCTTATAGTGGAAAAGAATTCAATGTGTGATGATGATAAAATGAAAAGAGTAAAGAAGCCCTGATTACAAGTTTAAGTGTTCCACAAGATAGAGGTTATAAGCCAACCTCATAGTTCAAAAAACTAACAAAAGATGCCATAAATGCCCACACGTGTGGGAGAAAGACATCCTCAAGCATGATGTCATCCTCTAATGCTTTTTCTTTTGGCGTGTAGCTGATTTGGTTTGATGCTTCTCATGATCGGTGCTAAATTTTTATATGTTTCATTTTCGTTTGATGTAGGATTTGCAGTCATAGTACCCGGGGTATCGCTTCCACCACTGATCTTTTCACCCACAAACCAATTGGTGAGTTCAGGGGGCATCCTGTATTAAGGGCTAAATTAGCAAAGGTATGGACATAATTATTATGGAGAGCCCGCTTGGCCCAAGTGGTCTTTCATATATTTTCCAATAAGTATAATCGATAAGTGAATTACGTTCTCTACGGAAAGATACCAATTTTATCAAAATGATGAATAGAATATGACCGAGCTCTAAATGTCACACGTAAGTGTCATGGACGCTAATGAGTGCTCCATACTCCAAGATGTAGCTCCTAGATCATGGGCATGCTTCCAAAGTGCCTCCATACCAAGCCATCATAGCCATGGTGTCCAACGTCACCCTCCCATCATAGCCATGGTGTCCAACGTCACCCTCCAAAGGGCGAGAGAGGTGACTTGGCACTCTCTCACACAAGCATTGGGGCTTAAAGGTGATGTGCAAGCCCTCCCTTGTCATCACAAGTATGACCATCATCATCTAGGCTCTGGAACAAATGATGCCCATCAAACAATGTCAAGGCCATCCCAAGGGCATCCTAGGTCAACTGGGCACCTCATTAGTATCTCCAACACCAAGCTTCATGGGCTCATCATTTCAGCATTTGGGGGTACCTTGGAGTGTCAAGCATCATGTGGGGTCATCAAGTAGCCCAATGCTCTGCTCTAGATACGCAATGTTGCAGCAACAAGCTCATATTCTCTAGAGTCTAGAATGGATAAAACGACCTCTGCAATGTTGATGAGAAAGTAGGGCAATCATCTCAAGAGGCCTTTGTTGTTGTGATCAAAACCACCTGACAAAACCCTCTTAAGATCAAGTGAAAATCAACAATCATTAGGTACAATAACCACAATAACCATAGATGCATTATAGTGGACCATACCTAATGTTGAGGGCACAATAATACTTCACACAAAGCTCACCTTCAAGTATCTAACTAGATTGAGTCTCATAAACAAGTTATGTCATTATGTTAGGGATGGTTAGATGATAACCCCTATTAGATGTTTCCAACACCCAAGGGGAACTGACAAGTCTTAAGTTAGCCCATCAATCCATAGGTGTGTATAAAATGGTGGCAATGGAGTGGGAATGACTTCAGGGCAGAGTGCCATAGCCAAGTGACTAGCTAATGGTGGTACAAATATCTTGAGTGTATAGATGTAAGGAGGGAGCAATTGCGGAGGCATGAGTTACCCATTTCCTCAACTTGTACTCTAGAGTGGACTTCTCACTTGTGTGGCATGTAAGGGCTCACGCAGGTTGCTTGTAAGGGCTTAGGCCCACATAGTATTGTTGTTGCCCCCCCCTTACCTTTCACATAAATATAGGAAGGAGATAGTTTTTTCCATAACATATTCATTCACTCACATTATGACTAAGAAAAAAGCACTCTCTCTCTCTCTCTCTCTCTCTCTCTTCACTTATACTTATATTTTCTCTTTCTCTTGATGCACTAGGATTTCTTGGTCTTCTTGGAGTTTCTTGGAGCATCTCAAAGTTCTAGGGCTAGGGTTTATCCTTTGGAGATTGGAGATTAGAGTTTTACGAGAAAACCCTAAGGTGAATTTGTGAAGAAGAAGAGAACAGGACATCTTGCATCGAAGGTTGTGTTGGAGAGATTCCTGCACTTCGATTTTCTTGGTTGAGCTAGGGTTTGTTGATTTACCATAGCTAGGGCTTTTTGGATAGTTGGAGTTTTTGTACTAGCATTGAGAGAAGATTATGACATGTACTTGCACTTCATCTTGAGCTTATATATGAAGTTTTCAACTGTGAACAACTTGTGTCGTTTTCAAATTTGAATTTCAGCTATACATGTTCTTTATGCTTTGCTATTTACAGTCATTTATGTCTTGCTGATTGGACATAAATAAAAAGACAGATTGTTACGTAATTTGACATCTAAAGAAGAATATAAGGGGTTGATTCTACATTTGTTATACTGCTGTAGAAGTGCAATTTTAGATCTGATTATTGGTTGATAAGTTGTCCTAAAAGGAGCTAAAACTTATCTCTTTGTTTGGTATTTTTCTCCTGGAATCACCAAGAAGTTTGCAGTTGTTTGAAGTGAATTATTGTGATAGTTCTACTGCTGTTTTATAACCTAATTTACAGCCGTCCTAAACGCTCAAAATCTAGGGCTAAAATTTGGGAAACCTTCCAGGAAGAAAGCGAAATTTCAGCTTTGCATTAATTTAGTGCATGAAATTTCCACGCTAAGATTGATGATCAAAGGTAATTTTACTAGTTCATGTAGCATTTGAGCCATATTATCGACGCTTGTGTTGGCCAACCTTGTGGCCACCTTTTTTTTTAAATGATGCCCTGCCTGTACATATCTACGAACTTCAATAGTTCAAAAACGAAGATCATAGGACGAAGAAATGCTTTGAGATTTCTTGTTAGTAGTTAATCCTATTGCCTTGAGCCTAACACCAAGTGATTTATTAATGTTGGTTGAAAAGATGAATCGGGTTAGTCAGGACTCAGTGGGTGGTAGGATTGCGAATTGCATGTGTTACAAGGTTAATTCCGCAAATTCCCATGTGATTTCTACAGCGTTTGATCTTCTTGGCTATGAACCTTTGTTAAACCGAGATGTGCCCAAGGAACCATGGCTAAAGTGTCATGCAGCCCAGGAACCCGTGTTACTTCATGATGAGGACCAAGAAGGGCAAATTGCCTCAGAAATTATGGTTAGGCCATATTGAAGGCGAACTATACTGAGAAACTCAATGAGAAGTGCGAGGATTGGCTAACTGGCAAACATGTAAAATCAAATTGTAATCAGAGAAAGCGTAATAAGCAGTGCACTGCTTATGCAGTTTTCAGATTTTTGTAAAAGCGTAGAAAGAAATATTACCTATTGCACCAACAGTGATCTGCCATGAAAGCTCTGAGGAGATTGGTTCAGCCACTGACACTGCTTCATTCACTATTGAAGCTCTGGCTGTGGATACTTTTCTGGTTGGTGGGCATGTGCCTAACAAAGACTTCTCTCTGAATCTTAAACGACTTTTTGAGCTGTTTTTGAAATCAATGGCAGAAATCAGAGGGTTTGAGATTTTATGCTCCATCTTCGCCTCCCATTTGAAATTGTGAAAGACTTCCCCTTCATTTTATTGCTGCAGTGCATAGTGCTGTAATGTTCTCGACCATAAAATTTCTTTCAATTTCTGATTGCTAGCCACATCAGTAAAATGTGGTCTATACTCGGCCGTTTATATATTCAATACTATTCTTCACTGATTTTCAATTTCAAATATCGATTTCGCAATGGACATAGAAACTCAATATTTCGGGATATTTTCATACAACGCTTTTCTATTTTGAGCTCTCTAATTTATTAATTTAACGCACTTGCATCCATGTGGTCATTTCCATGTTAATGATTTTGAGGTTTTGATTTTTTATAATTGCAAAATGGATTTTATATTGTTTTTTATTTTGGTTAAAAAAAATTATTTTCGATTAGTTTTTTAAGTTTTTTAAGTTAATTAAAGTTTGGAAAATATTTTCAATTAATTTTTTAAATTTATTAAAATTTTGAAAAAAATAAATATTACTCTAAATAAATGGGTTATTGAGTAATCTCTGCTCCTAATTTTATATCTCATTTTCTTTTTTAATTGTGGCGTCTTTTTTATATTAGAATTGTAGTTTTCCGTGGAGTTGTGGAGTTGTGGAGTCTATGCGAATTTTTGGGATTCTTTCTTTGCCATGGGCGCCTTGTTTCAAGGTCTTCTGCTCGAGGTTCCTTGTATTGTTGGTCAGTGTTTTTCACTATCGTCAACTTTGGCTTTTTGTTCGTGTGTCAGGGTTTGTTCGGCTTGGTGGACGACGTTGGTTATTCTGGGTCTTGCAGCCTGATTTTTTCTTTGTTCCTTTCTTTGGTGTTTTTGCTACTTTTGGGTTGTTCGACCGTACATTTTGTGGCTAATTTCTGGGTTTTATTGCAGGTCATAGTTTCTTACATCACTCAGTCGGTCTCGCTAGCGTTGGTTTGGGGGTCGTCATTGTTTCCTTCAAGGCATTGTGGCCCTATTCCTTGGTATTGTTGGTGGGCCTTTATGCCTTCTATTTTAAGAACGTTTTTAGGCCTGCTTTTTCTTACTTTGTAACATGGGGTCTGTGTTCTTTTTCGGATCCTAGGATTTTTAGTTGTTGGCAGCCGGGATTGGGTTTTGTATTTGTGGTTCCCGGAGTCAATTTTTCAAACTAGCCCTCTCGGGTTTTTGTTTGGGCTATACGTAGTGTTCTCTGCGAGGTTGGGTATCTTTGAGGGGCCTGTGCACCCTGTATCTTGATTTCAATCATATGTAATATGGGGATTATTCTGGCACATATGTTATATGCAAGATTACATAAAAATATTTTTATGTAAAAGAAAGTTGTTTTTCCTTTCCCAAAAAACACTAAGTATGTTGAAAATTAAAATAATAATAAAAAAAAATTAAATGTAAATTATATTATTATTATTATCCAATTTTAAGGTGACATCCAAACCAGACACCAAATTGGTGTATGAGACCCCTTGTTTGTGGGACAAGGGACCCACCTCCATGCAGTGATTTGACTACTAAGTCTACGAAGGCATACATACTCTACCCCCTCTGGTTTTAAACATGTGGCCTCTGAGGAGGAAGCACATGCTCTTAACCATTAAGCCCACAATTATAGACAACTATTTTTATGTGGTTTTAAATCAAATTTTCACATATAAAAATT
>APFE031394155.1:44374-58151 GCA_000404065.3 Pinus taeda | reverse complement strand
AAATTTGAAAAAATTATTATTTTTTTTGCTAAGGCAATAGCGGGTCCTTCTATTCATTACTTTTTTTAAAAAAGATACATAGTGTACAAAGGAGACCAGGGAGGTGAGGCCCACCATAGCCTATGGTCCCGAGACATCATTTCACACCACGGATCGAGGGCCCACCAAACTGAACCTATAGTCCATCAATGGTCGTTCAATCCTCCACCAAAGATCAAGCAGACGAGAGACATAATAAGTGGCTAACAAGCTCACCCTTTAACAATTAAATCGGACCCGATGGGCCTAATAGACCATATTTAATAAGCATATCAGGTCCAATTGGGGCATTAACTCTCAATCTCTTTACCCACCCGATATCAACCATCTGTGCGCAATCCCTATGAGGTCATGTGACTAGCCTGATATTTAACTTCTGCTTCGGACCTGAAGTTTGCCTTAAAACCCCTCCTAGACAATTTCGAGTCCAGTGCCTCGTTATCTTTCTTGCTGTTCTCCACACAAAATGCATGGGATGGCTACGATTTCGCCTACCTGCTTCCTTATTATCGACAGCCATGTTCCAATGTATCAGGTTCCCTGTTCTAGATTTGCTGGAATTAGGGTCCATAAGTGTATCTTTGGCCCAACTAAACCTCTTTGTCTTCTCCAGCTTGAGTACCATTAATATATATAGTAACTGAAGGTCAAAAGAAGACTTTAGATGGATGCCAAACCTCCTGCACTTGCTTTTCCTTCTACTGCTTTCCCCTATGGACCAAAAACTTTCTTTGTCTCCCACAGTCTTCATCCTACTTATTCCATTTGCTCTGATAGAGTTCTCTGTCTAAGGTTGCCTGTCTGGCACACTCTTCCCTCAAATATCCTTGGGGGATTCCTATCCAGTCATATCTAATATTGGTTTTAGAAAAGAGCACACCTTCGTTTGCCAAAATATCCGCTAATTTGTTGGCTAATCTATGCACATGGATAAAACTAATGGTTCTCATGTTTTGCAGGTGTGATTGAATGCGTTGATAGACTTGCAGTAAGCTCTGGTGTCTCGATACTCTATCTGGTGCTGATCCATTACCGATTTTCTTGACCGAATTAATTATTAATTCGGAATCCACTTCAATTATGATGTTATATAGATTAGAGTCCATTAAGATCTCAAGACAATGTTCCATGGCCATGAGTTCTGCCATATTATTGGTGGCCTTCCCCAAATGACAGTGAAAGATGGTTTTTATGAAACCTTTTTCATCTCTTAACACCCCCCCATACTCGGCTCTACCAGGGTTTCCTTTTCAAGCTCCATATATATTGTATTTCATAAAACCCTGAGGTGGAGGTTGCCAAAATTCCTTATCAGCTGATATATAACTTACTGTCTTGTTTGCACCCTTGGGGGAGAGCCCCTGCAGTCCCAGATTTAGAAGTATCTGCTCATATTGAACCTGAGGTTGGTTCTCAGGGAGGTTTTTTAAATGGGTTCCTATAGTCTCTCTGAGTTGTCTTGTAATCTGATTCATGATGCTTTGAGGTGACCCAATCTTGTTCTTGAAGATTCTATTGTTGCATTCTTTCCAAACATCCTAGATTATAAAGCCTGGAACCAAAGCCCACGCCTTGTTGATTACTTCATTTGCTGAGAAATTTTTCCTCTAGTTCCTCAAAGTACTAGTGATGCTACCAATGTCCCTATTTGTTTGTTTAAAGACTGAAGCCACCCAATTCCATAAGATGGAGGTGAATGGGCATAGGTTAAGAAGGTGTTCTATAGCTTCCTCTTGTAATTCACATAGCTGGCATCGAGATGGTCCAGCTACCCCTCTTTTCCTGAGATTTTCCCAAGTTAGAATTTTTTTATGCTGCACTAACCACATGAATAGTTTAATTTTCATCCAGTTTTGGCTTTGCCATAGGTCCTTCCAAACCTTATTAGGGTTTGGGAAGTCTAGCCCCAGGGCTATATGCTTGGCCTCTTTGAGGTTAAAGTTGCCTTCATTGTTTTTACCCCATCTTAGTTGATATGAAGATGTAGATATTAGAATCTTTCTCTGTTCAAGATGACTGTAAGAATTTCTGCCTGGGCTTTCAATGGGGAGTCATCACTGTACTGGGTTCTTCCATTTTCTCCATTTTCCATCATTTCTTTCTTGATCCCAGAAGTCATTTACTTTACGTAACCCTTTATCATCAGTTTCATTCTTAAGATTTACAAAGTCTTCGTTTCACAATTTGGGTTCCTATTGCCAATTATCCTCCCAAAACCAAGCGAGGTTTCCATCTCTAATCTCCTAGAAACTATGTTTCTGAACTATGGCTCTGTTTTCCTAGGCTTTGTTCCAAATGTGGGAGCCATTGATGAGTCCCGTCATCCTAATGTGATCCCTTTCATGCCAATTGCCTGCATATTTTTGTTTCCATATTTTGGCCCAAGGGGAAACTGATTCTTTAGCCATCTCCACCAAAGTTTTGCCCCCAAGACTTTGTTTAGGGTTTCAGGGTCATCAAGTCCCAAACCTCCATGTATCTTTGGCTTACATATTTTATCACAGGCTACTAAAGCCCATTTTTTCTGCTCTTCCTCCTTGCCCCAAAGAAAATCCCTTTGGATATTTTTGATGTGTTGCATTACTCCTTTAGGAGCTAGAAGGACTGAGAGCATGAAGATGGGGATAGTTTGAAGGATAGATTTTGTAAGTACCATTCGTCCTGCTATATTCAAATACCTGATAGTTCATTTCCTGATTTTGTCCTAAAGCTTATTAGTGACTAGCTCCCAAACAACCTTGCTCAGAGGTTTGTCTGTAAGAGGTACTCCCAAATATTTGGAGGGTAGCATATCTCATTGGAAGCCTAGAATTCTGGTGAGGTTTCTCTAAATAGCAATATCAATATTAAAAAAGAAAATCTTAGATTTGCTTAGGCTTACCTCTATCCCCGCAGCCATAGCAAAGTCGTTCAGGATTTGTTTGAAGGCATGAGCTTCCTTGACTGTGGGTATGCCTTGTAGCATGGTGTCATCCACAAATTGTTGATGGGTCAGGGTATCCCCATTTGCAGTGAGTTTAAGACCCTGGATTTTTCCCTCTCCTTTAGCATGTTTAATCACATTGCCGCGTCCTTCCATCATGAGAATAAATAGGAAAGTTGAGAGTGGATCACCTTGTCCGAGACCTCTTGAGGGCTTAAAGGTCTTTGATGGTGATCCATTTAGCAGGATTGAAAATTTTGGTGTGGTTACAAGGGCCATTACCCATCTTATCCAGTTATGGTCAAATCCATATGCTATCAGTACTTCCTTGATGTAATCCCAACGCAGTTTATCATAAGCCTTTTCTAGGTCAAGCTGAATGATCATACATGCCTGCTTATTGCTTTTAAGTGAGTGTACCACTTCATGCGCTTGAATGATGTTATTAAGAATTCCTACCCTCCACATACCCTCTTTTCTCCTTAGACACTAGAGTTTGGAACAGGGGTTTAAGTCTGTTTGCAATTACTTTTGAAATAATTTTATACACCATGTTGCATAATGCTATGGGTCTAAATCTGTCTGGAGTGATAGCATTCTCCTACTTTGGAATCAGGGCTATGAAAGAGGTGTTGAGCGCTTTCAGCACAATTTTTTTCTTCCTTGAGTCCTCCACCACATTGAGGATATCATGCTTGACTATTTCCCATCATGCTTTGAAAAAGTCAACGTTGAAACCATCCAGACTTGGAGCTTTCCCATTTTGCATTTCTTTGATGACTTCGCTGATTTCCTCTTCATTCACTGGCATGTTAAGATTATAATTGTCTTCTCTTGTCACTAGCTTAGGAATATGCTTTGTGAAGTCCTTGATAGATTGAGATCTGTCTATGAGAGGCTCCTTGGCTATGTCTTGGAAATGCTGAACCAGAACTGTTTCTATTTCTTGGTGAGTGGCGAGCTATTTTCCATGAATATTTTTTATTTTTAAAATCCTGTTTTGCAACCTATGATCCATGGTAGATTTGTGAAAAAACCTTGATTTATTTCTCCTTCTTTTAACCATTGAATCCTCAATTTCTGTTTCCAGAAAATCTCCTCTTGCTTGCATAAGCCTTCCCATTCTTGTTGAACATGATCAGCCTCTTCCTTACTCTCCTCCGTGAAGCCCTCTGTAATAATGGTTTGGTTAATTTCCTGCAATTTCCGTTCTAATGCTTTTTTGGCTTCGAATATATTGCCAAATATATTCTTGTTCCAATCTTTTAGCCTTTGTTTAACATGTTTCAATCTTTGCTGCAGAAGGAACATTTTAGTACCCTGAACTTGCATGTCTTCTGTCCACCATCTTTTACTATTGTTGATGAAGTCAGAATGGCTAAGCCGAATGTTTTCAAACCTGAATGGTCTATTTCTTGGATTTCCTATAAAGGACGCTTCAAGTTGAATAGGCCAGTGGTCTAAGCCTCCAAAAGGAAGTATCATAGATACCAGGTTATCGCGTGTGAGGATGAGTTCCTCTGACATAATGAATCTATCAAGTTTAGAGGCCACTTGAGCTGCTCCTCCTCTCTTATTGTTCCATGTGAAAATGTCATTACGTGTCTCTGTATCAACCAGTTTCATGTTGTGTATGAAATTCAGAAATGCTATAGAATCTCTGCCTAGCGATCTGGTTCCCCCTTTTTTTTTTTCCGATAGAGACCTGATCATATTGAAGTCCCCTCCCAGAATCTAGGGGATACCTAGATTTCTTGATTTTAACTCCTCCAATGAAGCTAGTAGTCTAATTTTATCATCCAACTTTGTTGGACCTTAAACATTTGGGAGTAAATAAACTGCCTTGTCCCCTAAAGGTTGGATAGCCACTGATAAATCGTTCGTGGATGCTTCAACATCTAGGATGCCAAGTTTCTGAGGGTTCCAGAGTGTGAGAATCCCTCTTTCTACTTTGTTTGCTTTAACTTCTAGATATTGATATTTGATAAGCCATTTTCTATGTATCTCTCTTATTTTTTCTATTGAACATTTTGTTTCCTAGATGAAAATCATATCTAGTTTTTCTTCTTTCATTCTATGGCTTAGATTTCTTTGCTTCCTTTTACTTCTTAGACCTCTAATATTCCTTGTTGTGAGCTTCATGAGGAAAGATTTGTAAATGAGTAACTAGTTAGGTCTTTCATCTTTCCTGAATCTATCATGAGTTTTCCACATTCTATCAACGGCTCATTTTGTTTTTTCCTACCTCTTTTCCTGCCTAGGTTCCTAGGAGCTAGTCCTGATGTTGCCTTCATTGTTTTTCACCTCTTCATTGTCCTAACTATCATGGTTTCTTTTGAAACCCGAACCTTTTGCTTGGGTTCTCCATGCGAATAACTGTTGCACTCTATTAAACTCCTCTTGAGGTAACAAATCCATTCCTTTGGTAGTTCCTTGCTCCATGAACTTTTCCATATCTAGATGCTTCCTATCAAGAATGTCCTGCAGTTCATGATCATCTGTTCCCACCTCGCTCGGGCTCATCTCTTGGTCCCTATCAAGTTCCGTAGTGTTCATCAAATCTTCCTTTTGTTGGTTGTTTTCAGGCATATCCTCCATGCTCTTTTCCTTCTCCTTCTCTACAGGGCTTTCCTCTAGTGTCTGGTTCTCTTTATCCTGTTCCTTTTCTTCTTCTAATGCCTTTAATCTTTTTTGACTTAATTGATTTTCCTCGTTGATTTTTTTGGTACTTTCTCCCTCCTCGACCTCTGCTCCCCACTTTGTTGTAGCTTTAGTTTCTTTCCCTATTGTTGATTTAATTCTGCTTTCCACTTTATTTAGTGGATAGTCTCTGAATAGATGCCCATGTTCATGACATTTACGACATCTGAAAGGAATGTGCTCATAGTCTACTGCTTGCACCCATTCTTCATCAAAAACTTCTAGGATTATTTCATCGGTAGAGCTCCAAAGAGGTCCAACTCTACACATATATGGGCAAAGGAGGTATACTTTCCCCGTATTACGGCCTCTGATATTTTTACAAAATGCCCTAGTTTATTTCCTATTGCCTTTAATGATTCTGGCTACCAATAATCAAGAGGTAGAGAATAGAGCCTTACCCAAGCTGAGACTGAAGTGAATGTCTCATGCTCTGGGACAAAATTCATCACCCAAGGCCGCATATAGAGACCTACAGCAACATAGAAGTATGATCCTCCTTCAAACACCCTGTCTTTATGCTCTATGTTTGTGAACACTACAGTGAAGAAACCCTTGGATCTAAGGTGCAGATCTATATCCCCCTTAGGTTTCCAATGATTCTTTATCCAAACATGTAAATCTTTCTCCATAGGCCACAACCCCATGAATTTACATATGACTACATAAGTCGTCATGTGTTCCCTATGTGCCTGTAGCGCTGGATCACTTAACACTACTTGGGGTGTAATGGTAGCTCTAGGCTTACATGATTCGTTCTGATTTCTTATGTCAGCATTATGATTTCCTTCTTCTGTTTGCTTCTCCCTTCTAACTTCTTCCTGTGTGTCTTCCTTCCCCTTTGAGTTGTTGTCTTCCTGTTTCCCTCTTCCTGGAACCCCGGATTCAGTCCCCAGTGGTTTCTTGAATTTATTAGAGACTTCCTAACTGTAGGAGGGAGTGAAAATCCCCCCCCTTTTGCCTTTCCATGGTACCCAACACTGAGCTTCTATTGTAAACCTTAGCTCTGCGCCTCAACGTCCTCGTAACTCTCCCAATTTGGAAAAATTAATTATAATAATAAGCCTATCAAATTAATTAATAGGATTTTTATCTATTATTTTTATAAATGATAAATTTAAACGAATGAATTTATTTAATTTTGTATTTATTGAAAATTTATTATATGTCAATTTAATTTAAATTAATTAATAAAATTGTAATTTAAATAGAATTTAATGATAATTATCTTAAATTAATAAAAAAGTGTTTTGTTATTTTTTTTCTTTTTTCTTTTTTATAAATGTGATAGGGTGTTTTATTAAGGTACTTTGTGGTGTTACCCGGATGTGGGTGACCACAGAGGCAATTAATGCGGAATCGATTGTTTGGCGGCGTTCGAACGAGCCAAATGGTGGCCAGTGCACCATCCTATGCCCACATGAAACGAATGCAGGCTCGCCTGCAAGCTGCATTTAATGGCCGCTTAGGCCGAGACCTAGACATCTTCTGCCTTGAAATGGAGCCTCCAAATCACTCAGTTTTCCCTCCTTCCCTCAGTATCTGCCCGCCCCAAGCTGGAAATCACTGTAATCGAACTGTTACGGGGAGCCGCTGCTGGCTTCTGTGTTGTGTCGACTTTGGAATTGAGCATCACTAATCCCATTCCCGGCATTGCCCTCTGAATCCAGCCCAGACACCCTCTATTCATCCTTTGCTTTCTTTCTCGACCTTCCCTCCCGCTAAATTCTCTTCCCACCATATTGACATGGTCTGCCATCACATGAGGAGTCGCAGAGGTGGCACTCACGGTGGTAACGCTCACCCTTAGACAGCGCAGAGCCCCGAACCTGCCTCACCTTCACCTCCCCATGAAAATCCTCCCCCTCATAGCTCGCCTCACAGGCATTATCCTCACACTTGCAGTGGACAGGGTCGTGCGTAGGCTTCAATTGCTGAACACAGCGATTTTAGGCTTCATACTGCTACATTTCCTTTGCCCCCCACTCCGACCCCTCACTTGAGTCAGTTTAGGTTTCGGAGCAACCTAAACAGACCTATCATCACTGCCAACATAACCATTGTCTTCTCTGAAGAAAGTGAGTAGCAAGGCGCTCCATTGAGATGCTCTGAAGTGCAGCATCAAGAGGAGCGCAGTCATGGTATTGGCCGAGCCTTAGGGATGCTCCAAGAGGAAGAGGGCAGGGGAATGCAGAGTGGCAGTCTGCATGCAGAAGATGGACATACTGAAGACATTTGGCCACCAGGTGGTAGCTCTGTTGGAGCGTCTAGTTCGATGGCTATGGTTGGTAGTACGAGTGGCACTCTTCCTACGTGGGGGCTGCAAGGTGGCGTGGCGGAAGAGGATGAAGACTGGTATCGGTATGCATGTCGCATAGTTGAGGAGACTCCAGACCCGGATCAGCCCAAATGAAGCCACGTCGCATCCGCTGCCACCCACGCGCCAGCTAATGTCTCAGCTGCTGACTGGTTTGGTCAAGTCACTTGTGGTGTTAGTTTTTTGTCTGAACGAAAGGCTGTTCTGTCAAAACTTCATCTATGTTATTCTGTGTTGTGTCAAAACTTCTTCTATATTCTTCTGCATTGTGTCAAGGTCTCATGTTTGGTTCTTTTTCTATGGCAAATTGGTTTCCCCAAATATGGGGCAATTTTGATACTCTTGATGAACATTGCTCATAACGGCTGAGGCTGGGGCCTCATTGTAATTTTATTTTTGTATCTTTTAATAGAATTAGACTTACATAACAAAAAAAAAGGGTACTTTGTGGTGTAAAGGTCACGGGCTCGAAATTCTATTGGAAAAAATCCAGCTATGCTAAGGGTTGGTGTGGCCAGGCCAAGTGCGATCCTCGAGTGATTTTGACGACTTAGATGCCCCTAGGTCACGACTACTTAAGACAAAAGTTAGTCATGTAGTCATTTGAGGACTCGCATAAAGTAGCAAATAAAAACAATCTTTTTATAAATAATTAGTAGTTAAGATGGTTACAGGGAACTTGGTTCTTGAGGCAATTTTTTTTTTTTTAACTTGATTATAATGATAATTATCTCAAACTAGCCCACGGGGCTTTGGATTGATGGTGAATGAGTGTACTGTTAAGGCACTCCTTGCGATAGGTCATTGGTTCAAATCCCCCGTGGGTGCTTAACTACCCAAAAAAATGATAATTATCTCAAACTAATTAATAAGTGTTTTCTCAAATCTTTTTATAAATAATTAAGAGTCAAGATGGTCACATGGAACTTGTTCTTGAAGAAATATATTTGGAGGGAGAATAGGGAATATTTAATTTATAAATCACATGTAGAAAAAAATGGTGATATCCTTGTAAAATTTTAAGCCTTGTAGAGATGCAGAGATTAGTTGATATTGTAGTCCATGGCATGTTTGTGGGTCATTATTGAATCAATATTGAGTTTGAATACTTTATTAAATTTCAATGTTAGCTTTGAGCATATACATTCATATAAGCAATTGCAATGATAATTCTAATAAAAATCTACAAGGAATAGAGATGGTATAGTCATAGACTACAATTCTATAACTTTAGCAATTGGTATTATCTTTGTTGTTATTCAATCCACATTTCTTCCCAAAATATGGACATGCCTAACAAGTACCTTATAGCATCAATAATTTTTTCACATAAACAACTACCATTAATGAATAGTAAGCATGGAAAAAAAGAAATTATTGAACAATACTATAACTTTTGAGTGTCATTTAGTGATTAAACAATTATAAGTAGATCCCATAAATTCATCATCCATAGCTTTGGGAGAGCAAAGCTTATTTTTTTTAGTGCCTTCACCAAGTTTTACTAGACCCACAAGACCACATATGATATGAATATTTTTATTTTTATTTCTTTTATAAAAAAAAACAACTTGAGCGGTGAATAATTTCTCTTTTAGGAAAAACATTCTTAAAATCCTATATTTCCTACATAAAATCCATAAGTTCAAAATGAGTATTTATACTTTATATATTGTAGGTAGAGTGTGAATGTCTATTTCCTTCCATGCTCAACATGATGTTGAAACATTGGCTTAAAGGAATATTGAATAGCAAATAACAAAAAAAACAATTTCAATGTTGGCCATAAACAAAATATTTCAATGTCCACATTAATTAATACCAACCTATATCCATCTAACCCTGGATCTATCATGCACCGAGAAGGATCAAATCCATCGAAGTGGAAAAGTAAGCAGTGTCAAGGTTCTAGAAGTTTGTGGTTTCATGTGAAGGAAAAGATATGTGAGTATCTAGGTATCTGAGGGTTGCACAAGCCAACCACATAAAGAATGACCTCGATCCAAATTCAATTCGACAATAGAGGTGTCATGGTTCCGGTAAAGCTTGGTTCTGCACAAAGGAAGAGATATCCAACTATCTAGGCATTTGGGTTTTTTGAGGGCATGACAAAGGAAAACATAGGAAAGTGCCAAATACCAAATTTCCTCATATTGGGCATGATATCATGGTAATAACAAAAGGTGGAAGAACCTGATTCATTGATGGAGACGAGCTAAATATTTGGATGTTGAACTGGTGAGTTGATGCGGAAGGACTTTTATTCGTGAGAGATGTATCTGAGCATCTGAGCGTTTGGGTTATACCACACATGTCATAGCCCAAAAACACTTGAATACCACATTGAACGGAAAAAGCATAATAACGTAAATTAACCAAATTTTGCAAGTTGTGAAATTAAGCTCCTTTTGTGCTTAAGTTATTGATCTTGGCTCAAAGTCATAGGTGCCAAAGAGTTGAAGTCTTACGGTGCAACGAAAATAAAAATTTGGCATTTGAGTACCAAAATTTATTGAATGCACTAAAGTTTGCTAGAGATGAGAAATTTGTGTTTATTTGTGTATATAACAAGAGTCAAGAAAATGTGAAGATGTGAGTAATAAAGGAGAGACCTTATGAGAAGTGAGGTAGTTGAGAGAGAACTCGCAGAGTTGAATAACTAGTTCAATTTGTACAAGAAGAAGAGGGATCTACACGTTAAAAGGGATGCATGCAAACATGTAGGTTATTGAATTGATGCAGAACATATCTTAATTGGAGCAGAGAGTTAAGTGTGCATGGAAGACGTGGAGTTCTCTTATGGAAGAATGGGTGTTGTAACTGCCATGGACTATATGTAGCACATTATATTCAAATTGAAGAAAGCGAGGAGAGGAAGTCGAGTATGGAGGACCGAGAGGGCCAAGAGTGTCTGTCTATAACATATCTAAATAAAGATCCAAAATATGAGAAGCTAATGTGTAGTGAAGTGCATATTTGACAAGATCTGGAGTTGTGGAAAGGGGAAGAGATGGTGATCAAGTATGTTGTGGAGAGCACAGATTTGTGTAGATGTGGAGGTACTTGCACCATTGAGCAAGCATTGTTGAGGAAATCGAAAAGTTGTTGAGATATTGTGTGGCCGAGAAAGGCAATAGAGCGAAGAGAGAGCCTAGAGAGGGTCGAATTGAGCAGAAGAGCCCATAACAAATTTGAATGAAGATCTGAGATTTGAGATGCTATTGAGTTTTGGAAGAGATGTAGATCCGAAGAAAAGATAAGAGATGTAGATCTGAAGCAAAGTTCTTAGCGCTAATATTAGAACTAAGAGTGAGGGGAAGAGACACTAAGATCATATCTAGAACAAAGAAAGAACAATCTGGGAGATAGTGCAATAGATATGAATGATAATCAATTGGTTATGCAAAACTTTGAATAAAGAACCTATAGATCTGAGTTTGAAAATAAGAAGAAAAAAAGATCTGCTATGCAAAAAAGAAACCTATTAGGAAAAATAGTTTTTTTCATCAATTTTAATATAAATATTTAAATATATTTTTAATTAATTTAAAATTATTTCATAAATAAAAAATAACCAAATCTATACACATATATAATATTTTATTGCCAACTCTTTCTTGGAGACATAGATCTTAATCAGCCACTTGTGTAACATAGCCACATTTTCACAGAACAGTGCTAAAATGCCTGCTAAAATTTCCTCGGAGGGATGTTTTCTCTGTACCCGGAGCTTCAATCGGACCTGTCGGCAGGCGTAGCTGGGTCTCAAGGGTAAGAGACCAATGGGTCCACGTGATCCAAGGCCGTGGGAGACTGTGCAGTCATGTTCACGCGCGGAAGGGTCACTGTCATCCATGCGATGTGATCGAAAAAGCTTACAACAGGAGAATCTGCTTTGTCATGCGTATCCTCCTACAGCGAGAACATGCTGACGGGGTATGATGTTCGTTCAATACGTGAACTGTTCCTTGAGATTCATATCTTCACAGCATAGGGAAGGGACACCATCTTGAAGTGGTAGGTGACAAAAGAGAATTATATGTACTCTATTAATAAAATATTGAAATATAATTATTTTTTATTTAGGGTGTTTTATTAAGGTATTTTGTGATGTAAAGGCTATTGGTTCAAAATTATTTATATCTTTAAGTCATCACTACTTAAGTCACAAGTTAGTCATATAGTCATTTGAGGACTCACATAAATTAGCAAACAAAAATAATATTTTTATAAATAATCAATAGTCAAGATGGTTGCATGTAACTTGGTTCTTGAGGCAATATTTTTTTGAAACTTGATTATAATGATAATTATCTCAAATTAATTAATAAGTATTTTATTGAATATTTTTATAAATATTTAGTTAATAAGTATTTAATTGAATATTTTTATAAATATTTAGTAGTGAAGATGGTTGCATGGAACTTGGTTCTCGAGGCAATATTTTTTTGAGACTTGATTATAATGATAATTATGTCAAATTAATTAATAAGTCTTTTGTAAATCTTTTTATAAATAATTAGTAGTCAAGATGGTGACATGGAACTTGGTTCTTGAGGCAATATATTTGGAGGGAGGCAATATTTTTTTCAGACAATTTGGATGCGCATTGTTATGCCGTACTTTATGGAGAGGGATATATGGCGGGTCTCCCTGGAGTTGCATCATTAGACAGAAATATATGAAAGATAAATGCATTGTTTTTTGGTATAGAAAGGGTTCCATTGGCATTGGTGCTGGATCCCCCATTTGGCGCAGCTTGAAGAAAATCGAGTCACTCTTCCTATCCCGTCTTAGATGGAGAATTCATTCTGGATCCGACATTTTCATTGGTCTGGACACTATCACTTGTGGTCATTCTGATCTGATTATTCCACAAGATCTCATTCACCAATTCCACCATCGAGGCATATTCACATGGAATAAATTAATCAAGGGATGGCAAGGATCCTCTCCGATTTGGATGAACAATAACGATCTTTCTCTCCCATATAATATGGTGCAAATATAGTCATCTATTACCGATGCATTAACAGATGGAGGCATCCACAGGCGCGACACTGCAGATCAGCTTCAATGGACAGTGTGGGGCTTCAGACGTCCTGTTTCAGTCCGCGACATCTACTCCTTCCTATTGAAAGACAGATTTCCTTACTCCCTTCCGTCTTTCCCTTATATTTTTTGGAAGGCATCATGTCCTCCAAAATTTATACATTTTGCATGGCTTGTCTTTTATAACAAAAACCTCACATGGGAAAATCTCCGGAAGCGTTCATGGTATGGCCCCAGTAGATGCTCTCTATGTGGACTCGAAGAGGAGACAAACATCCACCTGTTCATCAAATGCTCATCCTCTCTTCAAATCTGGTATGTACTGGAACAATTTTTTGGTTTTTCTCTAACAGATTTTGACTCCATCACTGCAGCGATCATATGGTGGGGAAGACAAAATGGGAATAGGCGCTTCATTATTCTGATATTCTTATGGACCATCTGGAGATGGAGGAACGACATCATTTTCAGGGATCTTCAATTGCCGCAAGACTTCTATATTGACTTCAATATGTCCCTGTGGCACTCAATATATGGAATCAAATGAGGACATCTTCTCAATTTTGTATATGTATATGCATCATCACAATATGTCAGACATGCAGCACATCTCTATTTTGTCATATTATTCTGTTACTCATATGTTTATATGACAACTTGATACTATGCTTACTCATATGTATAATGAGGATCATTATCCACATATTTACTCAATATAATATACTGCTTTTTTTCTTCTGAAAAAA
>APFE031394155.1:9249-31327 GCA_000404065.3 Pinus taeda | reverse complement strand
TTACAAAACAAAATTTTAATTATAGGTCGACGAGCCATGATCCCCACCGACCCTCCCTCAACCACTTAACAACAAAAGTTAAATTTAATGTGGCTCCTCGGGCATTACCCCGCCGAGCCCTCCAACCACTCTCGTTACTCTTATACATTAAACCATATTGTTATATGGGGTGGGCGGGCCACCTCCGGTGGACCCAACCCACACCCCCCAAACCAAACAACATGTGCGCAAGTATTAAGGCAGGGTCGGCCCCCACAGGGCGGCCCCATGTGGTGGCAACCAAACCATGTACCACCCATTTAATGCGCCCACAAAACATATACCAACAAACCATGCACCCATTCATTGTTTAAACAATGCAGAAATGGGGGCGGACCACCCAAAACAGTGAACCTGCCACCCCAGAGTTAAGGAAAAAAAAGATTATTCGTGGGTTAATTCGGGAGGGGTGGGATTTGACCCCTCGACCCCTCCTCAACGAATTCCTAAACTTACCAACATGCC
This sequence comes from Pinus taeda, assembly GCA_000404065.3. Taxonomy (NCBI): domain Eukaryota; kingdom Viridiplantae; phylum Streptophyta; class Pinopsida; order Pinales; family Pinaceae; genus Pinus; species Pinus taeda. The sequence goes on along the minus strand of APFE031394155.1, from coordinate 30,823 downwards.
AACGAATTCTTTGGAAATCTCCACCGAAAATTTATATAAACCTTCTTTTCATCAGTGCGCCCAGGCATGGAGGAACCAGGAGTGGGCACGAAAATCGAGACTGTAATTTTTTAATTAATTTATTGTAGGTGGAACCATGATTGGGCGAAATTCTCAAGAGGGTGGAATTTTTGCAATGTCCAAATTGGAAAAACTATATGTTGATCCTACACCTCTCAGTGACATGAACCCGATGGTGTAGTCAGTTTCCTGATCTGAGCAGCCAATTTGTAGAGGACCCGGAGGATGGAATCTTTGAGGAATCTAGGGGGAATCTAAAAGATTCCTTAAGCCCCAGATTTTCACTTTCTCAAAATTTAGAAATTTGACAGTCTATTTTGTACTATTCAATGCCACAAATCAGATGATGTGTTCAGATTTTCCATTTGATCATTTCATTTTTTAGCCACTTTTCTAAGTGGAGTGCAGGTGTCAGCGTTCATGTGCGAGTAGCCATTTCCATGAGATTCGACGTCGTGAGATTGATGGTATGACCAGCTTCAGTAATTTGACATCCTTTTCTTTAGATGGTCCCAGGATGTGAGGTATATGCAGTGTGTTCATGGGCTTCTTTTCGAGATGCACTGTGCTGCACAAATCCCTATTTGATGTTTGATGTGGGATCTTGTTTTCTTACTTGCTTCATGATTCTTGCTTGATGTGATGTGCAATCATTTGTGGGATGTACTTGTTTTCATGATTAGTCATGTTTTTGTTTGAGATCCCTTTGTTGTTATGTTGATGGGATACTCATGTGTCGCCATGTATGATTGCATTGAAATCCCTTTTATGCCATGTTGGCGAGATGTTCATTATCATCATGCATGAGTTTGTGTCATACTGATAGGAGTCCTTTTGACTGAGAGTTCTTGAAGCAGAACATCTCTTGGAGCCACTTCCGCGTGAGGGCATTTTCCTTGTATGATATCGACGTCACCACCTATGTACACAATCATTATTGACAACACTTAATGTATCAGCCTACACCGTCTTGACATCGAGGCTCAGAGACGTAGTCCCTCCTAGATGAACTCCGTTATCAGCATCTTGAGTTTTATGTTGCTGATGATTGTCATGTTCCTTCTTCTTTACAACATGCAGATGCATTCATTTATGTTTTTTTTAAATGCAATTTAACACGTCAAGGAAGTAAAAGGTCTTGGAAGGGTCCTTTGTCACACCTGGACCTGGATCAGGAAGACTACTTTTAAAACCAAACAGGGATTGTTTGAGTGGCTGGTTATGCCTTTCGGTCTTTGCAATTCTCCAGCTACATTCATAAGAGTTATTAATGATGTTTTAAGATCATTTCTTGATGAATTTGTAATTGTCTATTTAGATGATATTTTTATATTCAACAAATCACGAGAAGAGCATGTCAAGCATGTTAGGAAATTGTTGGATGTCTTGAGGAAAGAACAATTATTCTGAAGATGTCTAAATGTGAATTCAGGAAAACTTCCTTAGTGTATTTGGGCCACATAGTTGGAGGATGCGAGTTGAAGATTGACCCCTCTAAAGTTTCGTCCATTGTGAATTGGCCAATACCAAAATAAGTTACAAAAGTAAGGAGCTTTTTAGGAGCAGTGCAGTACTAGAGGAATTTCATTTCCAATTTCTCCTCCATAGCAGCTCCACTACATGCGTTGATCAGTGTGAAGGTTGTCTTCTAGTGGGGAGGAAAACAACAAAAAACATTTGATGCTTTGAAACAAAAGATCAGTTTAGCCCCAGTTCTAGCATTGCCAGATTTGAAACAACCATTTGAAATACAAACAGATGCAAGTGACTACGCCATGGGTGCAATTCTTTACAACATGGTAAGCCCATTTCATTTCATTCTGAAATTTTTAATGGTGTTGTTATTAATGATCCTATGTATGATAAAGAGATTTTATTCATTGGTACAAAGTGTGAAGAAATGGAAGCATTATTTGATGGGAAAAGAAACCATTATTCACACTGATCATCAACCTCTATAATATCTACAATCTCAAACCAAATTGCAGCAGTCAAGGAACTTTCGATGGATGGGATTTTTACAACAATTACACTTGGTAATCAAGTACAAGAAATGCATTTATAGTAGAGTTGTTGATATGCTTTCTAGATCGGTTGTAAATGTATCCATTTTACTCAAGAATAATTTTGTTTTGTCTGAAAGTTATGTTGAACAAGACGCACAAGATGCTAACTTTCAAGAGGTGTATTTAAACTTGAGTCAAGGCCACCAAATTGAGGAATTAGGCTATCATGTACATGGTAATTTGTTGTATCATTTGGGAAAAATTTGTGTTCCACGGGGAGAGAGAGTAAATGTCACAAGGGAAGCGCACACTTCTCTTATTGCTAGACATTTCGGTGTAAGTAAAACAGTGGCAAATCTTCATAGGCATTTTTATTGGCCTCGTATCAGAGGTTGTTCATTGTGTGTAGTCAATAAGCCTAGTAATAGGAAACTAGGATTGTACACACCACTTCCAGTGCCTTCATTGATCTGAATTTAAACAGGAACACAACAAATTACATATATAGCCATAAATATAGAGTTGCAACAGAAATAACACTATCTTTCATTAATATTAAATAATGAAATATGCTTACAAACATAATGGAAATGAGACTAGCTCAGACGATGGTAGCTTATCTCTCAAAAGAGATGTGGCAGCTACATTCCTCTGAACTGAGTTACAATGAGGCTCAAGGGTCTTTTTATTATTGAACAATAAGAGAAAACCCTAAACAACCAAAACCCTAAACCGAGGAGATGTGACACCAAGAGTTTATGGGCCCCATTGGGGTTAGTTGGGCAGCCAACTTCCCGGGGTTGTAACTTGGTCATATTATCTCTGATTGATGTGCATGATACCTCGTTGGAAAGATCTCTTTGAGGATTACAACTGAAAATGTGATTTCAAAGAAATCACTAAGAGGAAAACTGGCAAAAAAATGTCGTTTAGGGCCTCAAAATGGCTTCAGAAGTTCATGACCTGAAAAACTACCAAAAATAGTAAATTGTGCTACAATTAAGAAAACTGAAAAACTAAAAGAAACAATGGTGGGGGTCCATGTGGAATAGGCGGGTGGCCACCAATATCCACCTAGATCATTCACGACCATGGGAAAGTGTTTGTATGGATTTTGTAGGAGGTCTTCCTTTATCAAGGAAAGGTCATGATTATTTGTATGTAGTTCTGGACAGGTTCAACAAGATGTGCATGTTAATGCCTTTTAAAAGCAAATTACAGCTAAAAAAACAACTCAACTTTTCTTTAAAAATGTATAGGTTCATTTTGGATTTCCTACTTCTATTGTAAGTGGCCGTGATTCTCAATTTGTTGGGAATTTTTGGTCAAGTTTATGGAACTTGATGGACACCAAGTTGAAGAAAAGAACAACCTTTCATCCGCAAACATATGGTCAAATTGAAGTGGTTAATAGGACAATCATTCATTTGCTAAGAGGATATTGCAACAAACATCCTAAGTTGTGGGATGAACAATTGCATTATATTTAGCATGCTTACATCCGAGCAAAACACTTTTCTACTCTAACTTTGCCTTTTGAGGCATGTCTTGATTATTTTCCTAAATCACCTTTGGATTTCATCTTTGATAAAGATGTAGCTGTAGATGGACATAGTGACATAGATAGAGCAAAGAAATTCATTGAGAAAATTCAATTAATTCACCAAACTATTCAAGAACAACTAGAAAAGAGTCAAGGCAAGTACAAGGCAAGGCATGATAAGCATCGTGTGGATCATCAGTTTCAAGTAGGTGATGAAGTTTGGCTTTACATTAGCAAGGAAAGGCTTCAAGGTGAAGGAAAAAAGTTGAAACCAATTCGTTATGGTCCATTTAAAATTCTGGAAAAGATTGGTAATAATGCTTCCAAGCTTGATTTTCCTTCATATATGAAAATCTATTTCGTTGTTAATGTTGAAAATTTAAAATTATATGAACCTCCTGTGATTGAATATCAAGGAGAGAATGTTCAAATTCCATCTTTGAAGACTTTACTCCAAAATTTCTTGATGTGCTTCAACAAGACAGTATACTTGACAGAAGGACAAGGACAACTAAAAGGGGAAATATTGATTATCTTCAGCGGGGTCTCAAAGGTACACATCCATCAAAGGCCAAATGGATTGAAGTGGGGAAGGTGAGGGAATAGTACCCTCATCTATTAAATAACTAAAAGTGATCCTTTTGGGGGTCCAAAAGGCTTCTAGTGGGGAGAAGTGATCAAGTTCTCAGAATTATGCTCAAAAATCAAAGTGTCAGAATCCTGTCAAACTCAGCTTCAGATTAAAGAGCTTGTCAATCTAAATCCAATGGTGCAAACGACACTCAACTCCGAGTTTGTATGCAAAAGTTATAGCAATTCAAAGCTCAAGTTTGACTTGCCTACATGGGAGAATTGGGGTGATGTGGCAAGGTCTTCAACGAATGAGGAGACACCAAGTGGAAGCCTGCCACTGGTCCTCACATATCGCATATCGTAGAGGTAGGAGGTTCGGGTTACAAATCGGCTCCCGACAAGGTTGGAGTTGTGATGCGATGCAACTGCATCAGCAATAGGAATCGGCCCCAACATCGGTGAGTTCTGAAGGCGATAGACCTCGGACGCAATGAATGTTTATGTTGTAGTTTAAAGTCTCAGTGGGTCCGTAATCACAGTGTTTCCGTGTAACAAAACCTTCGCCATTGAACTATTGATTGTGATGAGTGAGATGATTATAGATGCAGGAGTTTTATAATTTTTGGTTTAATATCCTATCGGGTTCGTAACCCTGCATTGCAACATTTTGCAGTGTTAAGAGCCCGTAACTTAGCCGATTGCGATACATTTGACAGGATATGGCCTGCGGTGCAACAAATTTTTTTTGGAGCTAAAATGTAGTTTTTTGTCAGTTTTAGAGCAATTTGTGGAACAATTAGTGGAGGAACTGGGAGAAGTCATGACTTCTTCAGTTTTTATCCAAATTGGATGAAAAAAGAGGCTATATAGTCATTTTTGAGTAATTTTGAACTCTTTGAGACAGGTTTCAGAGGCATCTGAGCATTGTAAACACACTTTTGATGTAATTTGAGCATAATAGAGAGGCCGAAGCCATTGGAAGCTGAACCAATGAGACATAGCCCAGGAGGGGTGAAATCCTTTATCATGTGCTTGTTGTGTGAAACATTTTCATGTTCTTTGTTGTTATATTGCTGTTGTTCAACATATGTTTTTATGTTAAACTTTTTATAAGATTTACATAAGAAACTCTCATGGGAATCTGTTAATTATGCAAACGTTTTGAATCCTTAAGCACTTAAAAAAGCAAATGATAATCATCTTGGGTTTATTTCTAAATGGGGAATTGACACATAATTACTAATCTACTCTAATTCATATAAGAAGAGGATATATATTTTAGGTTTATCACTCCATATGTTGAGCTAGATCTTATTCATCATAGTAGGGGCAACAAAGATGAAAAAGGAATTTGGAATGTCTTTAAGAGACTCTTTGGAACTATCAATACCACTTAAGTCAATGTACTCGAAATTGAACTTTCAAATGTTAAGATATGTGACTTCAACATTGTTGAGGAGTATATTCCAATGTTTAAAAACCTAAAGTTTCACATTGTAACATCAAGAGTAAAGGCAAAATCAAATTTGGAATATGTAAGTATCATTATGAATAATTTATCTACTACATTCAAGTCTTTCATTGTCGTATTCTATAGTATTCCTTTATTTATCAAGGATTTTATCACTTCTTCAATTAAGGATGTTTTCTCTAATCCGATCCAACATCAACTACTTTGAGGAACATGGGTGAATTACCCTTTCAAGATCACGCTTAGCTGAAGGCTATCTCTACCCCTTGTAAATTCGAGTTTGAATAGGGAAAAGGAAATGCTCAAAATCGTCCAACAATAAAAGACACATATGTAGCTACTATCATACAGAGTAACATTATCAAAATTAGGCCAATCATCAAGCCAATCGACTCCATAAACTAAAATCGAACAAAATTGGAAACAAAACCAGTTGACCAAAAAAAAAATCAAATTTTGAAATGTGTGTGTGTGTATGCATCCATTTGAATCCAAACCATTGCACACAAATATGTACAATTTCTCATGTATGTAGCAAGCAAGGGTGCATAAAGCCAAAATAGTATCGAGTGCACTCCATATCTGAACTAAAATATATCATCAAAGAGGCTCTAAATGGTCTTTAGAGTTGAAAAATAAGTTCAAGTTGCTCAAATGAATTGTGTGAGTGAAATGGAGAGTGAGGGCCTCTTTAAATGGCATTACTATGGACCTAAAGTTAGGTTGGTGTAATCACTCTTTTTATTATTATTTTTAAATTAATTTGTGTGGTTCTCATTAGCGTTGTATAATTCCATATGGAATCAACTAGTTTGAAAAGTTATGGCTAGTTTAGTATAGAATTAGTCAGTTTGGATACAAAACCAATTAGTTTGGTACAAAACTAGGCATTCCTAGTTCCATTCTTCAACCAAATTAATGCAATCCTGAAACTAGTTGAACCCACTGTTTTTCTAGTTTTGGTAACATTGGTCTCATATATGAAGGAAATTTCTTTGTATATGGTGTCTTGCATTCTCCTTCACTATATTCAACAATTCCTTTAGTCAATGGTGCATATATTTGTGATTTCTTCTATGGATTCTAGAGCCAAAAATTAATCAACCAAGGACCCTTGACATTTCAGGTGGATTTGGGATTACTCAAACAATTCAAAGTGAAAATTGACACCCTAAGGGAAAGTTTTCTCTCAAATGTGCCCATTATTTTTCTTTGAAAGGACCATCACCACCATCCTTGATAAGTTCAACTAGGAGAGAGTATGCATCATTTGTATAGCCTTAACATGTTGTTTGTCCATTTGAAAACGTTGATAATATCCATCTAGTTTCTATACAATCTTCATATCTAATGTCATTTATTGTAAGAGATAAGGTGTTGATATCTAAATGAATTAAAATTATTTCATCCTTACTATAGGTCAATGAAAATGAAGAGGTAGCAATGTTAGACTCAAATGTACTCCACATCACCACAAAGCATGGGGTAGCTCCAACTACTAGTTTCTTTGATTGTCGGTAATAACCCTCTTCAATATCTTAACAAGACCTGACACTTGTTGTAAAAGTCAATTCATTTTAGGAAGGGGTTAATCATCTTTGGCATGTGCTTGATAAATATTCTTAAAGTCATTACATCACCTAATTTATCAATTCCTTTTTAAACAATGTCTAAATTGTAAACCTATGAGTAATAGATTCTTGGAAATTGTAAACCTATGAGCAATAGATTCTTGGAAATGTGATAACTTATTAGAGTAGTTTTTGTAGTTATTTTTTTTATAATGGCCCGAATTCAAGGGCTTACATGAATTTATCTTTTCCAAAAGAGCTTAACATCTAAATTCAAATGAATGCAATTTTATATAGAGTTTGGATTAAAAGATGGTGAATTAGATTCTGTAGAATAACAAGTAATAAGGAGAAGAAGAACCATTTACTCTAATGTTGAGGATATTTTTTTGGGGAAGAAGGCAATAAAAAATGTATACACCACCTTATTTTTGTTTAAATTTTTCCTTGTTTATTATTGATGATGATCCTAGAAATGTTAGGGAGTTAGTGGATTCAGAGTATGGAAAACCCTGGAAAAGGGCCATGGTTGAAGAAATGGTAGTCTTAGACAAAAATGAGTCTTGGAATATAGTGGAGTTTTCGGTTGGAATAAATCCCATTGGAAACAAATGGATATTAAGAAGAAGTTGACGTACAAGGAAAAGTGGAGAAATATAAAGCTTGGTTAGCAGTAGAAGGTTATACCTAAGTAGAGGGAATTGACTTTAGTGAGAAATTTTCTCGTATTGACAAGTTAACTTATATTTGATTTTTTTTATTTGTTGTTGTTGCTTTTTACTTTGAAGTAGAACATATGGATGTGAAGACAACACTCCTACATGATGATCTAGAAGAAGAAATCTACATGAAGTAGCTAGAAGGTTTTGTTGTTAAAGGGAAAAAAGAGTTATGCAGTCTGAAAATTTCCCTGTATGGGTTAAAGAAATCACCAAGGATGTGGTATCAAAATATTGATACTTATGTTTTGGGACTTGCCTTCACAAGGAGAAAAGTTGATCACTGTGTTTATTTAAAATTAGATGGTGATCACCTTATTTATTTGGTTGTATCTGGATGATATGTTGTTGATTGGAAATGAAAAGTAGATAATACAATAAATGAAAACTCGACTGTCCTCTAAATTTGATAAGAAGGATCTTGGTGCTACAAATTTCATTTTGGGTATGGAAATTAAAAGAGACTGAGCAAACAAGCAACTCTAGTTAAATCAGAGGAAATACATTGAGGCAATTTTACAAAGGTTTAATATGCAAAAATGTAAACTTGTAAGGGTCCCTATTCCCGTAGGTGTAAATTTATATGTATAATGGTGTCCCAAGACATGAGAAGAGGAAGAGGACATTTCTCGTGTTCCATATGTTAGTGTGATTGGAAATTTGATGCATCCAATGGTTTGTACTAGACAAGACATTGCACATGTAGTGGGAGGGTTAATTAGGTATATGTCAACACTAGGAAAGGAGCATTGGACAATAATAAATAGAGTTTTTAGGTATTTGTGTGGCACCACTAGTTATAGATTGCGTTATCATGGAAGACCAAGATTTGATAGAGTATTGGACATGCATGGATTTGTTGATGCAAACTAGGTTGGAGATTTGGACCATATAAAACTTACAAGTGTGTATGTGTTTAACCTATTTAGAGGAGCAATCAATTGAATGAGCAAGAGATGGGATGTAGTGGCACTCTCAACTATAGAACTTGAATATATGACGATATCTCATGCAAGCATTCTAAGACAAATCATGTTGATGTTTAGTATCACTCTATGAGAGATATGGTTGAAGAAAAGAAGGAATTGTTGGTGAAGGTGAGCTCTTTGAAGAATGTTGCAAATTCATTAATAAAATATGTGAGCACTGAGAAGTTCTCATGATGTAGAGAAACAATGGGCATTACTGCCCTAGATTATCGATCATGTACTCGTGCAACCCCCTATGTGAAAAGAAAAAAAACCAAGTCGGATAATGTTGGGCATGTGTTATATTCTTTGCACAACTACCTTCACACATTATATGTTGCATCGAGTGCAGCGAGGGCATCACAAGATTAAGTAACTATGATTGTATTCTAATCCGTGGTAAATGGATTGGTAGTTTATGGATGACATAAGATATATGTGTGTGTGTGTGTGTGTTTGTAGGGGGGTATTGTAATTTACAAAGAATATTTATCAAAAAATGAATTTAGATTTTTTTATTATTGGTTTTGGGTTTCCAAGGTAAAATATTTGTGTTAATGTGTGTGTTTTCCATTGAATTTGTTTTGTTTTATTAATAATCTATTTATAGCAATTAGTTGTACAAGGTTAGAACCTACAATGATGGCTTGGTATGGCTAATAGTTGTAGAAGCCTCAGGGCCTTGATTATCTCTCCCTTATTTTGTTGGCATACCACACATTCAACCACAAAATTTTGCACACGTGCTCCCCAATATTATTTCTTGATCCCATGGTATATTTTAAACAACCTTGAATGTCCTCCTATAATAGAAGTGTATAATTGCAAAAGGACCTTCTGTTTGAGTTGAGATTCTTACATAGGTATAAACAACCTTGATACCACAACAAACCATTCTTCCACATAAATATTTCTACTATATCGGGGTCCTCCTAAAGTTGTAGAATGATCTTGCACATCTTCTCATATTGCTTCCATTATGTCCTTGCTTATTTCACCTAGTTAGATTATGGAAGGAAATAGCACATAGTAACCCTCCATGTCTTCCTATTTCCTTGAGAGTGCATCTACCACAATATTTTGCATTTGTAGATAATTTTAAATTCATAACCTAGCATCTTTGTAACTTGTTTTTGTTTATATTTTGATGATATTCTATGTTCCAAGAAACACTTCAAACTATTGGGATTTGTTTTTACTTTGAAGTGTATTCTTATTCAATATAGAAAAGAATTTCTTAACTACATGTAGTAGGGAAAATAATTATTTTTCATAGATGGGTATAAGTAAGTTCTTTCATTTAATTTCACTACTTTCAAATGCAATGGGCCTTCCTTCTTGTATCAAACTACACTAATGCCCAAGCCCTGAGGCATCAAACTCCACAATGAAGTTTTTTTGTGAAGTCGGGTGTGGCTAGGAAAATACTTGTACACATAGCCTCTTTAAGTTTTTGAAAGCTTTGGTTGATTCTTTAGTCCAATAAAATGCTACTGTATGACCATAATACTTAACAAACTTGCAGTAATATCTTGTCAATCCTAATAATCCTACGAGTTTCTTCAAGGGCTTGTGGGTTGACCATTCCCTCATAGTTTTGATTTTGTCAGGGTCGACTTTGACACCTTCAAGGGATACACTATGACCCAAATATTCCACTTTTTGAACTATAAAGGTCACTTGGAAGGATTTGCATATAGTTTCTCTCTTCCAATAACATTAAGACCTTGCCAACATGTTATACACACCCTTCCCAAAATTTGTTGTAGATTAGTATGTCATAAAAAAATACTTACAAAAATATTCTAAGGAATGGTTTGAAAATATAATTCATCAATATTTGAAAAGTTAAACGAGAATTAGTAAGTCAAAATGGCATAACCAAAAAATCATAATGACCTTCATGTTTTCTAAAGGATGTTTTGGGAATTTCTTCTTATTTCATTCTTATTTGATGATAACCAAAATGGAGATCCAATTCAGTAAAGAAAATTTCTCCATGAATTCATCTAATAATTCATCAATGATAAGGAAAAAGAAACTTATCTTTGATTATCATTTTGTTGAGTTGTCTATAATATGGACACATATGCCATAAATCATCATTTTTTATAATCATGACCACTATTGAAGCGAAACCACTTTGGCTTGGTTGAATGATGCCAACCTTTAAAATTTATTGAACCATATGCTCAATCCCACTCTCTTATGCATATGTATAACTATAAGGCCTAATGTTAGGTGGCACACTTCCAAGTTGCAAATGAATAGAACAATCATGATCTCAAGTAGGTAGAAGAACCTTGGGCATCTCTCCAAGTACCTCAGAATGATTGTTGGTAACTTTTTGGAGAACCATTGGAGCAAAGGATATAGATGTTTCAACATCTAATGAACACAATTACACAATTACAACATGGTGTGTTTTTTTTTAGCAATTTTATCATGCTATTAGATCTTATCACTTTAGAGGTTTCCATCGGATACCTCTAAGCTCAATTTCCTTTCCTTCTGAGGAAAATATTAGGAAAAGATCTTAAAATTTAAGAGTCATTGTTCGTAATGGTTGTAGCCATTGGACCCCTAAAACAAGATCAACACCACCATTTTGGATTGTAATCATGGGGGTATCTAATAAATACCCCCTCATATTAAGCTTAATACTATGCCACTTCCCTAAATAATTTATGGAACCTCCATCTATAATCATTACTTCAAATTCTGGCGTTGGATATACAAAGCAACTAAGAATTTTTGCCAATTTGTAATTTATGAAGTTATGGGTACTACCTAAAGCAATCAACATTGTTACCTTTTTGTTTTTGATATATCCTTCTATCATGAGGGTTTTTGGAGTATTGATGCTAACCAATTCATGACAAGATATTGTTGGAGTAGTCTCTTCAAGCTCTAGATCTTCCGACGATTCCAATACTTGATCTTCTTCATCTTCATGGTATATGTAGAATATTTTCTTCTCACTACACTAATTATGCCCCTTTTGTACTCACTGCCACAATTGAAGCATAGTCACTTTGTTTTTCTTTCCTTCATTTGCTGAGGTACCAACCTTGTTGTTTAAATGAGGTTAGGAGAAGGAGCATGATGGTCTCTATAGTTGTTAGTGAACACTCTTCTAGTAGTCATGCTTTTACTTTCAACTTTCATTTCCAAATTGAAAGCATGCTCTAGAGATTTAGGATCAAAGGGATGTACCTCATATTGGATGCCTTCTTTTAAAATCCCCATAAAGAGGTCTAACAAATTATCCTTTGAAATGATCTTTACCTTCAGACTCAACTTTTGCGCTTGTTGAATGTGCTCTATAACTGGACTAGTTTGTCATAGATTTACCAATTGAATCAAGAATATGTTTCTCTTAATTTCTCCAAAATGTATTATCAATTCCTGCATAAAAATGGACCAAGATATGATAGAATCATTTTTTCTTTCGTAGAGCCATTGATACCATACAAAATTCATCTTGTTCTAAAACCATGGATGTAATATTTACCTTTTGTAAGGTTGTCACTTGGTGTATATAAAATTACTACTCCATCAAGAATATCCATGTTATAGGATCATTACCATGAAACTTCCTCATATTGATCTTTGGAATGAATTAGTTCTTTGGTGTTAACTTGAAGCCCTGATGATGTGGATATTAGAGTGGAAAAATCATTATTGTGGTTCTTTGATTCAATATTTGTTCTCTTTAATTGTGATAAAATACTCGCCATATATGATTGACATACAACACAATTGTTCTCCTTATTTTCATTATTTCCTTGGATCCCCATATTAATTTTTGGAAGCCTTTATGAGAGAAGCTTTTTCATGGAATTTATGGATTTTTGTATCTTTTCCTTGGATTTTTATATTTCTTCCTTGACGGACTTTTGTATTTCTTACTTGATTTTTTTTTTTGTATTTCTTCCTTGTTTTCCTCCATCTTTTGTTCCACATTTTTTACTGAGCCCTACACCTGTGACAACTGACTTTCCCACTTGGTTACCCAGTATTGGACATCTTCTATTTCTATTTCTTCACGAGTCATGAATGAACTTTCTGGAAGTTTAAGTGGTGATCTAACTTTTGAAGCACACTAAGATCCATGTCAATAAACAAGAATTCTCTCTTTTTCCTCTTTATCACAAATTTTGAATCACCAAAAATAAATCTTCTAATCAAAATTTGTGAAAATTGTAAGCTATGCGTATTTCAAAACCCAAAATTTTAGATTATCTAGATGGTTGACCCATTTTCCTATCTCTGAAATGTGAGCCCTTTTGAATCTAAGATTTTAGCTTGTAATAATTTGATATGTCTTCTCTACACTTCCATGGGTTTGACCCCAATTTGATGTGCCAAGTGAAATTTATGGTAACTTTCCCAAAACTTGTTGATTTTCTGGCTTCTTCCAAAGAGCAAATTTGTATAGCGAGCCACATGTACACTTAATCAAATCTTAATCTATTTTTTTTTATTATCTAAGCTACTTCATTATGTTTCCTCATGTCTCTAAAAATTTCATAGTCTAAAGTGTCACAAAAATAATGTTATAGTGAAAATTCCCTAATCACTCATTTGAAACTAATTTCAAGACCATTGACGAACCTAACCTCCATAAGGTATATCTCCAAAATTATAGTGAACCATAACATAAAAAGTTTACTAAGTGTATCTTGATATAATTTCCAAATATTCTTAATATTTCAAAATCTGAACCTTCCCTAGAAAATAATTTATAGCAAAAAATCCAAGATCACTCATTTGAAAATGATTTCAGGCCATTCACAAACCATAATTTTTGCAAGGCATATTTCAAAAATATAGCAAGCTAAAATCTATTTTTTTTTTTTTTTTATTAAAATATATTTTAAAAATTTCGCGATTTGAAATGTCCCAAAAAAAAAGCTATAGCGAAAAATGTCGAGATGGCTCATTTTGAAGCAACAAAAACCCTAGGATCACAACTTTGATACCGAATGTTATGAGCCTTGCAACTTAAAAATTGATTAGAAGCTAATAATTGTAGTACACTTCGATGGAGAAACCTTCTTTTACAACGAATAACATGTATAAAGACAATATTTTATGATCCTAAGATAGGTCTCCCTAAGATATTCTATTTATATATTAATATATATATATATATATATATATTTATATATATAATATATATATATATATATTATATATATATATATATATAGGACAAAGGGTACAATGGAAAGGTTCTAGTTGACATAACAATATAACAATAGAAATGTAATAACTAAACACACACACACACATATATATAAGAGACTAACAATACAATTAAAGGTTCTAGTTGACATAACCATATAATAATAAATATGCAATAACCAAATATCTAACACTTAATAAGGGGTTTTCAGGTTAACATGTAGCTTGTGCAGGCCTCCAACACAATTGAGTTGAAGCTTGCAAAGTATTGAAAAGCTTGATATCTCTATGTTTTCTTAAGCTAATGTAGGTGGGGTGATCCAAGTGGATATTGGTCGCTACATGTCTATTCCACTTGGACCCCCAACACCGTTTCTTATCAGTTTCCTATTTTTCAGCACAATTTCAGCAATTTTCTATTTTTGGTAGTTTTTCAGGTCCTCAACTTTTGGAGTCGTTTTGAGGCCCTAAACGATGTTTTTTGGGGAAATTAGCAAACATGGGGCAATATTTAGTCGAAATTTGTTGTCCTCGGATAGACCTGTCTAACAACCTATCATGCGAGCCAAATTAACCCCATAAGCTTTTGGCGCTTCATCTCCTAGGGTTAGGTTTTTTTGTTGTTACAGTTTCTCATTATTTCTTCATGGTAAAATGGCCTCAGAGCCTCATTGTAACCCAATTCATAAGGCATGTAGGTGTCACATCTCTTCTAAGAGATAAGTTACTACTGCTTGAGCTAGTTTGCTTTCATTTTGCATGTAAACAATTTTCAACATTTGTTATTTATTAATTGAAGTTCAATTTTGATGTATCTTTATGTTTTTGGTTTAAATGTGTATTTCATTTCATCCCTTCATAAATCTAGATCATGGAGTCCCATTAGGTAAAGTGTTATGAATGATTAATGTGACTTTTAAGTTTTATATGGCTATATTACTTGAAAATTTTAGTTTCAAATCTACATTATTAAGGGTTTATAATAATGATATAAATATTGTTTGTGCATATTGTTTCACTTTTACAATTCCAAATAGGAATTTTTAATTCTAAACATATGACTCATGGGATATAACTGGTTCACATATGTATCATTGTTTGGCATAGACAAAAATGTTGGAAAAGTCTCAAACTTTAAGGTTGTCACACAAAGTATGTTGAGCACATATGTTATAATATTGGTTGCAAAGCAAGTTTCAAATAGTGTATGAGGTAAGGAGATATATGTCGAATGGTTATATGGGAAGTGGTATGTTTTAAATAAAAATTTGTATGATGGAAAAAAATGTACATTGTATAAAGTTTAAGCTGTGTGGAATAGCATTATGGTATAACCATATGCTCAAACCTTGTGTTAGCATTTGATAATGGATGCATAATATATTATATAATTTTAATGTGAATAAAATATAACATATGGTATTGAAGTTTTAACATATGATATCTAGGTTGGCTATGATATTAAGATTAGTTGTGGTATGCATCATGTTGAGGAATGCATTGAATTAGTGACTGGTGATGCATTAATGGCACAAGTCTCTAGCTTACTCTCTGCTTTTGAAGTTTGTTAGGTTCATAAACTTGTTTCATTTGGTTATGAGTTGTATAGAGGTCCTACCATCTCATAACAAATTATTGGAGTTTATTTAAGCCCAAGAAACAATTTGCAAAAAAAAAGAAAAGCTCAGTTTAATTTTGAGTATTTTGTGTGGTTAAAATAAGTATTGTTGTAGCGTTAATTTGTTAGAAAATGTTTTAGATGGCCTTGTTTAATATCGTGTTCCAAGTTTGTTTTCCTATTTCGTAAAATGTGAAGAAAATCCCTTGCGTAGTAAGTCAAAATTGTTGATATGTTGCTCTATTTGCATGACTTATTTGAAGGAAAATGAATTGTATTCAACTTATGCCTTTCCATGTTTTTAACTCTCCTTCAAACTTATATGTATGGTAGTATGTGATATATATTATGGCAAACATAGTCTTGGTTATTGAATAACATGTGCTAGTTATGGTTTGGCATATTTCATGGTTCCTTTCATTTATACTTTCACTTTTCACTTTTGTTCACTCCACTTAACTCTGTATACTTTGTTGTAATGGAATATGGTTATGGTTGTAAATGAAATGTTAAAAAAAACAAGAAGGGTTCTCCAAGATGGGCTCAATGTTAAAAGAAAGCATTCATTATTTTACCCCGTTTAGCTTTTATTTTAGCCAAATGGATTTTAAAGAATATTTAAGGGTGAAAATAATAAAGTTTTGTATGTTGGTTAAGAATAATTAAGGGTGAAAATAATAAAGTTTTGTATGTTGGTTGCATTCTTTATTTACAAAAAAAGTTTTTGCACATTATATATCGTGCTATTGATGACTCATTTGCTTTTATGACACGATTTGCATAAATGTATTCATGACTAGTCATGTTATTTAAAAGGAAATTCATGTTGCAAATTTTTCCTTGTTTAACTCACAAGGATTGAAGAGAATTAATGGTTGAAGTTATGAGGGTTATGGCTTCAGTTATAAAGGAATTTTATTTCATTTTGAAAGGGTTGAAACTTACGATGGTTTTGTTCATCTATTCATTTTTTCAATTTTCATATACATGTGTCATTTATTGGTCATGTTTGAAATAATAATCTTAAAGAAGTTCACAATATGAAAATCATGTTTAAAAAAGATTGATTTCTTATATTATTGAGAAAGCATTCAATTATGAAAATAGTTAGAATGTTGGTGGTAATGAAAATTTTAAGGGCTAATATTCACAAATGCGTTGATTTTTCATGCTTTTTCCAAAAAAAAATATTCGTCAAATTTCCATTTTTTCTAAAAATAATTCCCCTAAATTTTATAGTATAAATTATTCTACCTTAATACTAATCTTCACTTTTGATATACATGTGTCATTTATTGGTCATGTTTGAAATGGCTAATCTTAAAGAGGTTCACAATATCAAAACCAAAACAAAAAAAAAAAAAAAAAAACTTATTGAGAAAGCATTCTTAGTTATGAAAATAATTGACATGTTGGTGCCACTGAAAATTTTAAGGGCTAATATTCCGAGATGGGCTAATTTTCCATGCTTTTTCCAAAAAAACATTCGTCAATTTCCATTTTTTCTAAAAATGATTCGCCCAAATCTTATAGTACAAAATTATTTACTTTAATAATCACCAAAAATTTATAGAGGTTATATAAAATCATTGGCAACTTGAATATTTTAACAAAAATATCAACAAATATTTTACAATTTGCATATTAGGGACTAGTAGTATCTTCCAAGGTTTCTAAACTTATATATTTCCATCCTTAAAATTTTACCTGGTTGGTGCAAGGTTATTGATTTAGGCTTTTGTTATCACTCATAATTACCATTTTTCATTTATTCCTAGTCAATTAATTTTGTTGAAATCACTTTGATGTTGAAATTGGAACTTGATTGACATATTATTGAAAGAAAAAGTTATTAAAACATGGAAATGAGGATGTCAATATACTTTAAAAGAGGGGTTAATTATATGGAATATAATTTTTCTGAGCATGAAACAGAGTTGTTGTAAGTTTTCCCCTGAGCCATGAATTATTGCAGTCCTCCTTCTCTTCATTATATTCTCAGTATTAGTATTCTTTATTTGCATCTTGCTAAAACATATTTATTGAAATTATGTGAAAGTATAATTTCTTTCTGCATATTGTGTTTCATTTGAGAAGCTTTAATTATTTTTATGGTACTTGTTAGATGAGTTTCTTTAGTAAAGGCTCAAGAGGGAATAAAAGAGGACAATGAAGAAGGTCAAATGTTGTTTGACATGAAGGTAAAATAAAAGAATTCATTTTTCCATTCATTTTGATGCAAACTCTAATGATTTTAATTATTTGATTCAAATAGGGAGTTTAAACATTGATAGATGACAAGCTTTGCCTCATACTTTTGGCCCTCCAAATGCCCCTTTACAACCAAACACCAAAAATCATGGATGTTCTTGAATAAAAACCGTAACCCATGCAATATGGATGGGAAGATAATCATGTGAGACCACTCTTTAGTATTGTGAATTGGCAAACAAGCCCAAGAAATCCACCCTTTCTACTTAAAATTGGACCTGTTGTTACCTCGGTCCTCGGTTGCCTCTTTTGCCCATTCTCTGTCTAAAACTGACAAGAAATCTCTCCCTAAGACCCCTTTGCTAGAGGAAGATTGAGAAAATAATTTGCTAGAAGAGATTCCAAGCACTATATCATCTTAGTCAACATTAGCTCTTCCAAATCACATTCGTCGAAAATAGGAGATGAGGGGAAAAGAGAAATTGCTTTCAAAGACATGCACCCAAAATTTCTCTGATTTGACATTTATTTTTATTCCTATGATATTATTTGCAGTTTCAACATTTTGAGTCATTAAGTTTTTGGTTCGATATTGATAATATGATATTTAATTTTAAAGAAAAATCAAAATATCATATTTTGGATAAAGGGGATACAAGTGTTGTTGGGATGATGTTTATATATTTATTGAGATATCTTCTTGCCATTATATGCTAAATATGTTTAAAATGTGGAAGTCACAAGGAATTTTTATTTGTGATGAAGTCATGTGAATTGTATATATTGGAAGGCCACCTACTATTAGCTAAGAATGTTTTAATATTTGTGCCATTTTTATAATAAACTTTGCTTTCCTACGATGTTTTCTAAAACACAAGTATAGTATAGTTGTTAAGGAATAACTGAACTAAATAATTGCTTTATGCAAATATTAAAGAAGGGAGAAGTTGCAAAGAGAGGGACAAAAATTTGAGTGAATGTGTGCCCAAGGTTTAAGAGTGATTTTCTAATTGCTATCCATTTTCCATTCTAAATTTTATATGGGCTAAATTGTCTTATTGATAGTAGGGTTATCTTGAAAAGTGGCAAGGAAAGATAAAGTGACTCTGAATTGTGGTAATCTTCAAGGTTGTTCATTTATCTTGTTTTGTTTTTGCTACTATAAGTTATGATCCTATTTATTACTAATTAGTGTAAATTTTGTAGAGACTTATTGATTTTTTTTTCACATCTCTTGAAGTGGTCCAAATCAGATTAATTGTTATTCTTTCTCTTTTTTTATGACACTTAATTTCCTTTGTATAAATTATAGTAACATCTAAGGCTTCTTAGGACATCTTTGGTCTTGATCCTCGTAGGGATATGAAATACATTTAGTATTGTAATTATATTGGTCCATAATAAAAAAAAATATTGTTGATTCCTTTCTCTGATTGCCTTACTGAAAATTTTATTCTTGATTTATATTGTTGGTTCCATTTTTATGCTTTCTTTCAACCACTCCTAAAATATACTTGGAAAGTTTATTAGAGATGCTATATATAGTGTAGCATCTCGAAGTTTACTAACATCCTGGATGATAATTTATATTGGAATTATTAAGAAAGCAATTAATTTGACCAACAACTCATACCATCGATATGAGACGAAAACCTTGGGGTTTGGGGCTACCTCACTAAAGCAATTGCCTCCCCAAGTTGCATTGGAGAATGTATTATGTACTTTGAGGACCACATTTTCGCACTCACATTGGTGTCCAAAGTCATGTTGATATCTATTATGACAACAATCTACATTGTATTATGATCAATCCTTGATGGCATGATTTTGTAGTATATTTTGTGGGTGGCCATGCTCTATTCCTTTGGTACCGAGTATGGGTACGCCTACTTGGAGGATGTATATAAAACATAGCTGAATATGACTTTTAACACTCATGGGTTTTGTCTCCTTGGCTCCCTCTTTCTCCCTGTTCGAGGTCATTTTTTATAGCTCAAAATTACACCCCCTTGGGTCTAATAGGGAAGCAACTCGTAATAGATCCTGTAATGCAAGAAAAAATAAATGGAAACCCTATAAAAAAGCTCATTTTTTCCTCTTCAACGCCCCTAGTCACTATCAAAGAGTGTTGCAATGCCCCCAAATGGCTTAGAAAAGAGAGTTGCAATGCTCCAATACCTTAGCAAAAAAGCGTTGAAGTAGCTAGGGTTAACAAAGCACATGGATAAGGGTGGAAAAGGTAAAAAATGATCTAAATTCAAAGATAAGGATGCAAGGACAACATAAAACATGGTCAAAAAAGTGTTTAGATACATTTGATCACTCTTGAAATTCATCTATAAATCAATGTTGTCCATGGAAAAAAGGGAGGGAAGTAAGAAATAGGTACATATTGTCGGAATGAGAACCCAATTCTCTTTAAGATAAGACAACAATGAGCAGTGAAGCCTAATTGTGAGCTATGGTGAGAGGAGGAGCGAGGGGCAAGGACCACAAGGAATCCAACATTGTAATTTTCTATTTATTTAATAAGAAATAATATCCCCTCCTCCACTGACTTACATGTGTTATTCATGTTATTGTGAACACATGGTTTTGGATTATTTTGTGTACTAATACTAACATGGTTTCCAAGAAGGAAGATTTAGTGGATTGATTGCCTATTGTGCAGGTTACGAGTTGTAAGAGCTAGGAGCAAGTATCTTGAGGGCTTCTTCTACCAAAACATTAGACTTTCATCTTCAAAGCCAAGGTGCATCCAACACTCTTTCTCTTATCTATTTTAATCATGTATGCATGTGTGTCATTTGCGGTTAAGTAGATCTTTAATACATTATCTTTCATAAGTCTCAGGGGAGGCTCATGAGTAAAAGGACCTTATTACTGCAAAGGAAATTTTGTATAAATAGTGATCTATAACCTTTAAAATATGTAAATAAATCTCATAATATAACATCTAAACTTGTAATTTTATTTATGCTTATCACTAAAAATAAAAATACAATTTTATGGTAAACATGCTTCAACCATTAGGTGCAAAATAGTCCAATATTTAAACTTCTCAATTGGATCCAATATTTAAACTTCTCAATTGGAAATACAAGTTGACAAACATGGTAATAGTTCTTACATATATTGATGGAAATGACAACAACAACATTAATCATTTATATCACCATCTAATTATTATGCAAAACCAATTTAAACACCGCAATGCTATGGTCACAGGTATTGAGGTTTTAGGTTACCTACTTGGAAATAAGGTTGTTACTTTGACATCACCATTTGAGCTAGGTGGAGACCAATTTGTCCTCAAGTATCGTAGCTCCAATCAAGCAAGGACTTATGATATGCAATACCTCTCTTTACCATTACGGCTATATGGCCAAGAAGAAAAGAGGGTGACACTCCAATGAATTCAAAGTAAAACGATAAAGAAAATTTGAGCGACTTAACACCATACTCCGACATAAAAGGTATAAAGTTTATTGTTCAAAACTGTTTTTATGAAAAACATGGCTAAATGAAAGGTTGAAACAATGTAAACTTTGAAACGGGAACTGATACTGTTACCCGTTTCGTAGAGATAGCAAAAAAATGACCCGATTTTCAAAAGTGGTGATGCAGAATACACATGTTTTTTT
>APFE031394154.1:13323-30459 GCA_000404065.3 Pinus taeda | reverse complement strand
AAAAGTCCTCTTATATTTATACACAACATTGGTGTTTGAATAGATGCGACTGTTGGGCTTCTGAGCCTACATGAGTTGTAGGTCGGCTTGAAAATAATTCCATAATCAAAATAAATTCATATCTCCACGAATACTTATCGGAATCGGATGCTATTTATATCAATCCTACACCTCTCGACAAGAGGAATCTAATAAAAGTATTATCAACCATGAATAAGATGACCCACATGAAGTTTTACCCTAGTTGCCAATTTTAACACTCCCTCTCAACCAGGGAGAACTTCATCTGCAATCTATCTATTGGTTGTTACTATTCATCCATCAAATGCACTGCCCTGTACAGCCTGACCCTTGCCCTACTCTACTCTATTCTGCCTGTTCTACTTTGTCTTGTTCTGCCCTGAACTGATCGATACTATTTTGCTCTGTTATGCTCTACTCTTGCATTGTTCTATTCTGCTCTGCTTTTGTCTAAATTATGAAGAAGAATAAGTGATCGAGGATGTATCATACTGACTCAAAGTTAGTCTCAAAGTATGTACCACTGGTCCCAGACCAGTCTCAACCAACCCGAAGTCAGTGTCATAATGAGTACAACTCCACTGGTCCTAGACCAGTATCATCCTGAGCTGACTCAAAGTCAGTCTCAGAGTGCATACCACTGGTCCCAGACCAATCTCAGCCGACACAAAGTCAGCTTCATAGTAAGTACCACTCCTACCACTAGTCCTAGATCAGTATCGTAGTCTCAGAGAGTGTGCCACTGGTCCCATACTAGTCTCAACTGACCCAAAGTCAGCGTCATAGTATGTACCACTCTCACTGGTCCCAGACAGTACTACACTTACACAAAGTCAATCTCGGAGTATGTACCACTGGTCCCAGCCGAGTCTCAAATGACCCAAAGTCAGTGTCATAGTATGGTACAACTCCTACTACTGGTCCCAGACCAGTATCATTGATCCCAGATCAATGGAGGTCATCCTAGCATAGGGAGTATGGTGGATACAACGATGCGTCCATCGGTACTACTATGGTCCCTAACTTCATTTCCCTACTCATTGATCAAATGAGAGGTACTTCCCATGAGTCCCAGATTGCATGGGTAGGATGCCTCGATAGGAGAACTAATCAATCCTATCCTCACAAGAGAACACATCAATCCTGCTACAATCTCCATGGAAAACACATCAATCCAGGCCGCCATGGAGAACACATCAATCCAAGCCTCGCAGGAGAACACATCAATCCTGCTACAATCCCCATGGAGAACACATCAATCCAAGCCTCACAAGAGAACACATCAATCTTGCTACAATCGCCATGGAGAACACATCAATCCAGGCCTCACAGGAGAACTAATCATCCTGCTACGCAGGAGAGCGAATCATCTTGTTCCATAAGAGAGCGAATCATCTTGTCCCACATGAGAGCGAATCATCTTGTTCCAGTGTGCACCACCAGGGGAGGGTGAGTCACCCTGTGGTTGTATGTTGTTCCAATAAGAACCGCAAGCCCTCAAAGCTCCCAGAGCTCAATGTATGCAACATGCAGGACCCTTGTACAAGGGTTTCTTGCCGACTCCAAGTCATTTGGGAAAATCGCAGATTAGATCTTTCCTCGGGGCTTTGACAAGGTATATCGACCTGTACATCATCTTAATGCGATGGAGCCTCCTTGCTCATGGACTTACCATATCCCAGATGATGTCTATCTGCTGGAGCAATTGGCGAATACGGGATTCCTCAATAATTGAATCCCACCTATGGTTGTTACAGAGAATCACAGTGGTATCCAATGTAAATCCAAACAGCTCACTCAAGAGCTTTCACAACTAGACTTCCTCACACGAGGTCATGCTAGCAACAATATATTCTGCTTCGGTGGTGCTCAAAGCCACCGACTTCTACTTCCTACTCATCCAGGATATCGAAGAAAATACCAAGGTCAAACAACACTCGAAAGTGCTCTTATGGTCCACCACACTGCCTGCCTAATCAACATCAGTATACCCAAGTAGTCTGACATCTCCGACAGTGTATCTTAACCCATTGTACCATGAAGATATCTCAGAAGATTCTTGGCAACAATCCAGTGAGGCTCAACCCAATATGAGCTCACAATGCTAACTGCAAAACATATGTTCGGATGGAGGTTCACCAAGAACATCAATGCGAATGAGTTTATGAAACTCAGAGGCATTTCCCAAATCTAGTCTGACATCACTACCATATAACTTCTAAAAGTTAAGATCCTCGAGGTAATCACAGGCTTGAAGTCCATCATACCGAATCTTTCCAATATCTTTACCACATATTTTCCTTGAGACAGGAAACTTTCCCTTGGCTTCTGACACACTTCAAGTCCTTGGTCCTTCATTTCAAATTCAGAAGCCAACTCCCTCTCACATTTGTGAATGAGAGGGTTTGCACCTGTTAGAAAGAGGTCATCCACATACAACACCAGTATGAGAGGCTTTTCATCTTCATCCTTAAAGTAAAGGTTAGGATCGGCTTCACTCCTAGTGAATCACAACTTCATCAAGTAGCTATCGATCCTCTCATACCATGCTCAGGGTGCTTGCTTCAGCCCATGGAGAGCCTTCTTCAACCTGCATACATGAGATTTTCAATCATAAATCTCAAATCCTTCGGGTTGCTCCACGTAGACCTCTTCTTTGATTGAGTTGTGTAATAACGTAGTCTTGACTTCCATCTGATGTAGGTTCCATCCTTGTGAAGCAGCAAGGGCTATGATCAAGCAGGTGGTCGTATATCTGGCAACAGGTGCAAATATCACATCATAGTCTATACCTTCCTTCTTGGAGAAACCATGAGCAACAAAATGATCATTATACTTTTCCGTATTTCCATCTGCTGCAAGATTTATCTTGTAAAGCCATTTGGAAGTAACAACTGTCTTGTCCTGGGGTCTGGGAACTACTTCCCAAACATCATTCTTCATGATAGACTCATATTCTTTAGTCATAGCATTCTTCCATACTTGATGCTTGACGACATCTGAGAATGATGAAGGCTCATTTCGTATGATCGTGCTCATGATGGTCAGGTATCCCTAATACCTATTAGGTTTCTTACTTTCACGAAAGGTTCCTCGAGGTGCAGCATGGCCTTTAGCATCATCAAGTAACCCCCTAATCCATGAAGGCCTCTTCCTAGAAGAGGAAGGCTCATGTGGAGGAGGATCAATTGGATCAATGGGTTCTTCTACATCAGGCATTGATTAATCATCCTTTTCTTTTAGTTCCCTGGTGTCGGCTTCTTGAGAGCTCCTCAAAGTCAGAATATTGTTCACCTTGCTGAGAGCCATATCTTCATCAAAGGTGACATCATGACTAATTAGGACTTCCCTTTGACCGTCTACATAGATTCTATAGCCTTTAGTATTTTCACCATAGCCCACGAAAATTCCCTTCTTTCCAGATGCACCCAATTTATTTCTTTTCTCTTTCGGCACATGAAAATATAAAGGGCTTCCAAAAATTCTAAAATGAGAAACATTAGGTTTCTTACCGATGAACTTTTCTTCAAGAGTCTTGGAACCCAATGCTTGATGAGGGCATCGATTTTGTACATAAACGACATTGTTTGTAGTTTCAGCCCATAGAAACTTCGGAAGTCTTTGACCATGTAGCATGGCTTGGACAGCTTCCACAATTGTGTGGTTCTTCCTTCTCGCCACACCATTCTACTTAGGAGTATGTGGTGTAGTAGTCTCCCTCTTAATGCCAACATTAGGTATGCCTGAGTGAACCAACTGTAATATATTGGAGGTCTTGCTTTGGCTTGAGGGGAATGGTCCCCTTTTGAGCTTTCCTTTGGCACATCCTGGACATACACCTTCTTTCTCTACTTGGAATTCGGGCATCCCTGTCACCATTTTTCTTACATCGAGTATAGCTTTATAATGAAGGGGGGAAAACCTGCAATGCCAAAGTTCGGATTGAAGAGATGTGTCATAAGACATGACACCTAGCAGACTTCCATCAACCTAATATAATGAATCAACACTAAACCCAAGAGTAAACGCATCTTTAACATTATTTTTCCATATACGTACCTTGCCATCGCTGAAGGTTACCTTGTAGCCTTTGTCTTCCATTGCCGAGATGGACACTAGGTTATTTTTGAGGTCAAGTGCATTTAATACATCCTGGAATTTATAGCCTTCTTGAATGGTTGTCCTCTTCCTCAATTCCCAACTCTCCTCTTAACTTTGATATTGAATTTGTCATTCCTTTGATTGCCATCAGAGGGATTTTGATCATCGTCCCGGTGTGAGTCCTTCCTATCAAGGAACTCCCTTGCATAGTGGCCTGCTTTATCGTAGATGTAACATCGTCATTTTCTTCTAGCGTTAAGTCCAACCTTTCCTTTTGATTTAGTCCCGGAATTATTTATTTTCTTAGCATGAGAAGAAAAGGCAGCAGGAGGACCTTTAGGCATGGGCATTTCTTGCTCTTCTTCCCTTGTTTCTTCTTGCATGCATCTAGCCATTGATTCCTTGAAACTAGGAATTACATTATAGTTCAAAAGAGTAGTCTTGAACACCTACCATTCATATGGTAATCCTCCAAGAGTCGTGAGTGCCATTTCTCTATCAGTAATAGCCTCCCCAATAGATAGGAGATCGTTCTTGATCTCGGTTATTCTTAAGAAGTATGCTTTCATACTCTCATCTTTACCTCTTGATTTCCTCAGTTTATTTCTAAGAAAAAAAACTTGATTTGCATCATTAACTTTAAATAAACTCACCAGTCTATCGTAGATTTCCTTGGAGGTGTCTTGTTCAAAGATGTAGCCCACCAAATGCTTGTCGATAGAGTCCCAGATGATCTTCTATTTTGACTTCTTCGGTTTTCCATTTGTTCCATGTAGCAGCAGATGCATTTGATGGAGGCTCAACAATATTGCCTCTTACATGGTCCAACACTCCTGGATCTTCTAGCGTTAGATCGATAGACATCTTCCATCCATGATAGTCATATTTCTTACGAAGCTTGCCTTCGGTAGAGTGTTGAGGACCCCATAGTTCTTTTAGGATAGCCTCGCCAATCTTCTCTTCGGTGATTGCTCTTGCTCTTGCTCGGGTTCATGTCAGCTCTGATACCATGTTAAGTTATGGTATGTTCTATGCTTATAACAGTTTACTTCTTTATCTTATTATATTCCATAGATTAGCAATCACATTTACATAAAGTAAAGTGCAGATGGAACATTAAACGATCGAAAGAAAAACAAGCCAAGACAAGAGACACAAGATGTGGCGGCTAGCCAGGGACAACCCCACAATCTGTGGGGAAACCCTTTGATCAAATATTCTTTTATCTTCAATAATTCAGCAGAGAGAAATAGTACAATAAATCTAATTCATATCAGCAGTAGCAAACCCTAGATCAACAGCATTAACATTAGCAGCTTCATTATCAAACTAGGGCAAACGATATCTCACAAACCGACCGTCGGATTGACTTCATTCCACCACCAAAAGTTGCGGCTTCCAGAGGAGGTTCAGATGAACCTACAACATAGTTCAGATGAGGAGATATTCTAGGCCACTCAGGTCAATCTTTACTTCTGCAGTTGCAGCTTCAGTTTCAGCAGTTTCCGGCTTCAAACTAGGGCAGTCGATATCTTGCAAACCGTTCATCGGATTGACTTCATTCCACCACCAAAAGTTGCGGATTTTAGAGGAGGTTTAGGTGAACATACAGCACAGTTCCAAAGAGGAGATCTTCTAGGCCACGTAGGTCAATCTTTGGATCTGTTTTTGCAGCTTCAGGTACAACAGCTTCCGGCTTCACATGTGTAAGAGAGAGACCCATTTCTGCGCAGTAGAGAAGAGACTTATTTCTGTGCAATAGAGAGAGAGAGAGAGAGATGTGATGAGAAGTGTGTGTGCAAATGAGGAAAATTCCTCTTATATTTATACACAACATTGGTGTTTGAATAAATGCGACTGTTGGGCTTCTGAACCTACATGAGTGTAGGTCGGCTTGATAATAATTCCATAATCAAAATAAATTCATATCTCCATGAATACTTATTGGAATCGGATGATCTTTATATCAATCCGACACCTCTCGATGAGAGGAATCTAATAAAAATATTATCAGCCATGAATAAGATGACCCACATGAATTATTCCCCTGGTTGCAAATTTTAACAAACTACATCAACCAATCACTGAAACACAATCATCAATCTTTGACATAACTAAAACCTAATCATCAATTTCTGAATTAACCAATCATTGAAACTTCTGACATAACTAAATCAAAAGATCACTTAAACCTCTGACACAACTGAATCACCCAATCATCAATTTCTTATACAACTGAATCATTCACTCAAAACCCAATCAACCGACACTTAATCAAAATTCAACTAATCAACTGGAATAGATAAATCACTGTAACCAATGCACATAACTGAACCTAGAATACGGCATCAACAACCAGAACCAACTGCAACCTCATAAAATCATATGTTAGAATGTATACGCTACTTCAATGAGGAAAACTTGCGTGTATACGCTACTTTTTGTAACCCAACCTGCATATGCCTCTAAAGATACTAAATCATAAAAATTTTGAACCAGGAAATATATTAACCAAAGACATTCTAAAGATCTACTGTCATATTACAAAGTTCTAAATGGATAGCAGTAAAGATCACCCTTCTTACTCAATCAATCAATCAACCAGACTCAATCTCCTTATACAATCAGTTTAACTTCAGTTCTAATGAAGACATCATTGACAAACAATAGTAAAGCAGCAACACTGATCAGATACATTAGTCATTTCTGAACAACAAGCCCTTCCTCTTGATACACTACTTGGAAGTGCCTAATCCGTGTGTTATGCGCCTTCACATAGGCTAACCTACGCATAGATCTACAAATAATGACTAATAACTTTGAAGATTTTTAAAACTTCAGATATACCCAAATCATAACATTTAAAGGATAAAACATGTGTTAGTACTCAGATCTAACCTATCCATTATCAGAACATACATGATAATTCATTTCATGTCTCATGATCCTAATCCATCATTAATGCATAATTATTTATGATCTATTTGATCTCATCCATCATCAAACACTCAGGTGTATACTGAGTTCAAATCAAGCAAAGCGTCAATAACCCATTACATGCATATTTGCTTTTGATCTAACTCTTCATAAGATTTTCATCACTTGCACACTTAGCCATTTGATCTTATCCTCCTTATATACTTAGAGCCTTTATCAATACTATGCA
The DNA here is from genome assembly GCA_000404065.3 of Pinus taeda. Classification (NCBI taxonomy): domain Eukaryota; kingdom Viridiplantae; phylum Streptophyta; class Pinopsida; order Pinales; family Pinaceae; genus Pinus; species Pinus taeda. The sequence goes on along the minus strand of APFE031394154.1, from coordinate 23,171 downwards.
CCAAAACAACACTTAGAACCTATGGTATTCTTAGACAAGATCAAGTAATTGTTATTCCGCTCAACACTATGGGCTAATACCATGGTATGGGCCCTTGGTATTCTTTAACCTTAATTTTCCATCCCATACATTCTTTTCCTTTTTTGAAATTGCGTGCATACGTATACACGCCTTTTATTCTATGTACCCGCGTGTATAAGTGACTTCAACTAGGTTCAACAACGTATACAACTTTAAACATTCTCTTTCTTCAATTTATTGATTCTAATTTGCAATCCTTTGTCCCAACATGCTTTTCTTTTGTGTCATTACTCTATTACCTCTGAATTGACTTGTTACAATGTGAGTTCCCATCGCTTCATCATTTCTGAACTGATCCCTCTTAACTGCCCTACATTTTGTCACATCTATAAACACAAATGCCATGTGTTCTATCACATATTGGTTATACCCTTATCAAGTAGTCCAATCATCAAATAGGTTATCATCAAGGACAACTCATCAAGTAGGTTTCTATCAAGGACAACACTTAATTCATAATACCAACAATTTCCTGTATCAAGCTTCTGATTTTGATCCATAAACCTTTGACCCATTATTCTGTTCCATTATTTTGTCACCTCTGATATTGTTGTTCCATCATTTTGTCACCTCTGATCTGACCTGTAGATTCATCTAGTTACCATATACTTGTTCTATTACAAGTTAGTTGCCATCAAGGACAACACATGCATCATAATGCCAACAACACATAACAATGCTTCCACATCTTCATCCTTTCTTGAGAGTGCATCTGCAACAACATTTTGCTTTCATTTTTTGTAGATGATTTCAAAGTCATAACCTAACATATTTGAGACCCATTTTTGGTGCTCTTCTGAAGATTATCTTTGTTCTAAAAAGTATTTAAGACTATCATGATCTTTTTCTACCTTGAATTTCCTTCCCATTAGGTAAGGTCACCATTTATTAAGTGCATGTAGTATTTCCAACATTTCATTCTCATAAATAGCTTTGTGTAAATACATTCCTTTGATTAGATGACTTTCAAAAGAAACAAGTCTTTCTTCTTGCATTAAAACAACACCAATTCCATTTCATGAGGCATCACATTCCAAAATAAATGTTTTTGTGAAGTTCGGTGTAGCTGAGACTGGTGTTTAGCATATTTCCTCTTTAAGATGCTCAAAGGCCTTAGCTACTTTTGGAGTCCAAGAAAATACATTTTTCTTCAGTAATGTTGTTAGAGGTGTTGCTATTCTCCCATAATTCTAAATAAACTTGTGACAATACCTTTCCAACCCAAGAAATCCTTAATAGCTTTAATTTTGTTAGGGTCTACCTTAACACCCTCATGAGATACAATATGACCCAAATATTCCACCTCCTTTACTCCAAAGAAACATTTGGTGGTTTTTCCATATAATTGTTTCTCCTCCAATAGCTTGAGCACCATGTCAACATGTTGAACATGATCCGTCCAAGACTTGTTGTAGATTAGTATATCATCAAAAAATACAAACACAAATTTTCTAAGGAAGGGTTTGAAAATGGAATTCATCAAACCTTGAAATGTAGAAGGTGCATTGGTAAGGCCAAAAGGCATGACCAAAAATTCATAATTACCCTCATGAGTTCTAAATGTTGTTTTCGGAACGTCTTCAATCTTCATTCTTATTTGATGATACCCTGAATGAAGATCCAACTTGGTGAAGTAAATTGCTCCATGTAATTCATCCAATAATTCATCAATGACATGAATGGGAAATTGATTTTTAATAGTGATCTTGTTGAGCTCCCTATAATCCAGATACATGTGCCATGATCCATCCTTCTTCTACACCAATACTATTGGAGTAGAGAAAGAACTTTGACTAGGTTGAATTATACCAACCTCTAGCATTTCTGCAACCATATGTTCAATTTCACTCTTTTGGGCATATGGATATCTGTAAGGCATTGTGTTTGGAGGAATACTTTCTGGAATCAAATGTATAACATGATCATGATCACGAATAGGTGGGAGGTCTTTGGGAGTCTCAAATACCTTGGAATGATTGTCCAAGACTTTTTGGAGGTCTGAAGAAATAGACGATTTCAATTTTTGAACCTACAGTGAACATAATTGTGCAGTTATGCCCCGTTGTTCTTTCTTTATAATCTTTGTCATGCTATTAGAGTTGATTACCTTTCTTGGTTTCCCTGCGATACCCGTTAATTCAACTTCCTTTCCTTCCCAAAAAAATTTCAAGAAAAGTTCTTGAAAATTAAAAGCTATTGTACCCAAAGATTGTAATTGTTGGACTCCTAGTACAACCTCAACATCACTCATTGGAATGCAAAGCATTGGACTATTCAATACATATTCTCCCATGGATAGCTTGATATTATTGCACTTTGCATAGTAATTTATGGTTCCTCCATTTGTAACCATCACTTGACACTCTGGTGTTGAATATAGGAAGCAATTTAATTCCTTGGCTATCTTACAATGAATAAAATTATGGATACTACCCAAATCAATCAACACTATTACCTTTTTCTTCTTGACATGTCCTTTTATCTTGAGATTTTGAGGAGTGGAAACTCCTACCAATGCATTACAAGATATGGTCGGATTCATTTATTCTTTCTCTGGGGTTAGTTCTTGGTGTATATCCTCTTATTTTGACGAAACTTGTTCATTTTCCTCCTCTTCTTCACAATCAATGTAAAATAATTTCTTCTCGGCACACTTATGACCTTTAGTGTATTTTCTATCACAACTGCAACAAAGCCCTTTTGCTATTATTTCTTCCAATTGTTGTAGTGTCAGTCTTGTAGGTTTTGGAAGGCTAGGAGCAACCACACTTCGATCTTTATAGTTGTGAGTGGCATGCTTCCTTGTTGCCATAATTTTGCTTTCAATTTTTCTTTCCAACGTGAATTGCTTCTCCAATGAATCAAGTTCCCAAAGGCTAACCTCATGTTGGATGTTATCCTTTAGAGTCCCTATGAAGACATCAATCCTATGCTCCTCTGGAATATCATTTACCCTTATATTCAATTTTTGGAAGTCCGAAATGTGCTCCAATATTGAACCCTTTTGTTTGAGATTTATCAATTGGCTAAAGAAGGTGTTACTCTTTGTATCCTCATAATGTGCTATCATTTCCTATGTAAAAATTGACCAAGTGACAATTTTTGTATGAGAGTAAAGCTATCAATACCATACAAAGTGATTGAGTTCTAAATATAAAGTTGCAATGCATACCTTTTGTGTGTTTTGCACATTATGGAGATCAAAATATTGCTCCATCTGTAGTATCCATGTTATGGGATCCTTGTCATCAAACTTCCTCATATCGATCTTTGTAATGTGGTGGGTCTTCAATTCGATGTTAGAGTCTATGAAATCATTATTAACATTTCTTTTATTCTCATCATGCATTTCCTCTACTACCTTTTCACAATTAGGAAGCATTTCTTGTAGCAACTTTGCCAAACCTCCCTTCAAACCTTCCATGTCTTTCTTCAAATATTCAATGTTACCTTTCATTTTTTCTTCTATACCATCCATCTTATCTTACATGCCATGCTTTTAACCATCCATCTTAGCTTCCATTCCATTCTTCAAACCATCTATCTTAGCTTCTATTAATTTTTGTGAGAGTGAAATTTGTTGCACTTGATCTCGTAATTTTGAAATATCATGTTTCATTTCTTCCTCTTCTTCATGAGTCATAATAGAGATTTCTAGTTGCTTACTAGGTGTTTCCATTTTCTTTCTTTGAGGCATCAATTAATGATAATTATGCTTTACTATGCCCTTTGAATGACTTCAAATTATTTTTTCAAACAAAACTTATGCAAATTTGTAAAAATACTACACACCTTTTTTTTTTCCCTTTGTAGGAGCTCTATATTGAATCTGTTTTGTCTCTATAAGTTGGATCTCCAAGGTCTGAAATTTTGTGCTGTGGTAGCCCTATGATTCCTCTTTGCAACCCCACAAGTATTATTGTGATTGGATTATCCAAGAAAGAATTATGCCCAATCTCCCATGACGACTTATTATAGATGGGTTTAGTAGAGCAAACGTGTACGGAGTTCCATGTGTCTCTGTTTCAACCTTCGACCCTAAAAATGATGTCCAACAAACTAAATTTTATCTTATTTTTTTCACTTTTTATGAAATTTGAATCTGATGCTCAGAGAGAAAGTTATGATGATTTTCCCAAGGTCGCTTGTTTGAGATGGAATTTTGAAGCCTGCAAAAACCCTAACTTCCTCAGCTCATAACTATGAAAATATAGCGATAAAAGGTCTTTAATTCAAACACGACATTCATCATGATTAATTCTCAAATGGGTTTTAATTTCAGATTCTGAATCTTTGTAGAAACAAATGTATAGTGAAAATTCCATGATTACCTATTTGTAGCAGCGAAACCATAGAATCCAAAGCTCTGATACCAAATGTTATGCAAACATCTCACAAAATAAAAGAAGAGATAAATCATCAAATTCAAAATTATCCTCTTTGAGGGGAAACCTCCTTTACATTACACAAATGAACAATTCTTGGATGATTCAAATGAAAACACCTCATTTCTATATATAAGAGTCTAAGGGGTCACAATATAATCAGAGCTGACATAACAATAATAATGTAAGGGCACAATAATAACAATAGTGGGTTTCTATGGGGCACAAAAATAACAATATTTGGACTAAATGGGCACACCAATAGCAATAAGGGGGCTACCCTAATAATAATGAGGGAATACACAAGTATTGTAAGGACCTAACAAACATTTTTCTCCTTTTTCCATTATTCAGTTGAATTTTGCAGAGACAAACCACAAGAAGAAAATCATGAATAGAGATAAATGTCATGAAGTGGACTCTATGTATGAAAATATGGGAGATAAATATTGGTTTGAACCTAGGAAATAGAGTAGGATGTTGATTTAAGGGATTATGAGAAAAGACTCTAAACGTTTCCTTAATTGTTTCTCTAGTAGAGGGGAGTAGAGCTCGAGGGTAGCTAGTTGTAAAAGCTAGCTTATGGCTCACAAGGCCGTGAGAGCCTTTCACACATTTCCAGGAAGAATTTATATAAAAATTATGCTATTTCCAATTACTGTGAAATTGTTGAGTTGGAAAAGAAAGGAAAAATAGTTTTACTTCAGTAAAGAACTACAAAAATTTACATCCACATTTGAATATTGTATATAATGTTGTAATTGTGTAATTTACAGGTTTATGTGTGCTAGAAATTGTACATGTGTTTCCAACTTGTAATAGGGGGCTTACAAGATATTATCTACAGGGTAATTTAAAATACTTTTATAAGTTGTTAATGGATAGACCAGGTAAACCCTAATACTAGGATTTCCTGAAAACAATTTTGCGTTGAGAAGAATAGAAAATGTGAAAGTAGGCGAAGGTTATAAGAAATATGAAATGATATTTACTAACATTGTTGGTATGATCTGGTGATAAAGAAAAGGACAAGCAAAATGTATGTACACACACACACACACACACACACACACACACACATATATATATATATATGAGACACAGAAAGAATTGGTAGATCCCATGACAAATTTCACCAAGAATTTTGGTCTAGAACTTTGTAAAAGGAAAAATAGTATGAACTTGTATTGGTTTATATTTATAAATATATAAAACATAACTAGAATATTGAAATATAGACTAAAAGAAATGATAAACTATATTTTATGAGATAGATACATTGTGACTCTATAACTTCTCTTTTCAAAGGAGCCTTTAAAATTAAACAATCTGGTAACTATGGCTGAAGAAAGAAACTATACAAAATTCCTCAACAACACATTTTGGTAGGAGTTCAAAAACTACAATATAGCTACTGTAATAAATCTGGAGTACAAATTTATATTATAGAAGCAAAGACACTAATATAAAAATATGCATTCAAGTGTTTTCATAAATAGTCAACAACAAAAATATTTTTAAAGAATGTTTTGTCAAGAAATAAAAAAGAAAACCCCCAATATTATAATTAAACCACTATTTTTACCAGTATGAACTTTAATTATCAGGTCCAAAACTAGCATATATAGAAAAAATACAAGATGAAAATACAAAAGCTATACATTTGTAAGATTCCTAAATGATTAAGGAAGAATAAAGAGTTTTTGGTAAATAATTATTTATAATTTGGTTGAAAACCCTAAATATTAAAAGAACCTTGGTATGGTTTTGGCCACCATGTTCAAATATCTTGGAAGTTAAAAAAACATATGTCAGAACCTAGATAAGCCACGTGTCGTGAGGGAAAAATAAGGAAAATGAATCAAAGAGACAATTAAGTCAAGGATTTTTGCCCGTGAGAGAATGTACTTGGAACGGAAAGGGTGTGTAGTTAAAAGAAAAAAGGGTTCGACACAAAGGAAGAAACCCTCAATTGAACAATAAAAAGTGAAAAAAAATTCATCAAACTACATAACCTTTCATGGGAAGGTGAGGGAATAGTAAGCCTAAAACAAAAAGAAAAAAAATGGTAAGAAAATACAAATAACTAATAATTTCTTGAGGATTCTAATGGACAAACTTAAAGTTTGTTAAAAAGAAATTGTTTACATGTTTGTGTAGTGGTGGTCACCCCTTGTTGTCCATTCAAATAAGGGAAAAAAAGTACCATAGGACCCTTTCTATCAAGTTCACTGGAGTTAAAACATCTTAAGAAAAATTACTTCCAGAGATAAAATGTAATCTCCATAGCTACCATGGAAGAATCTTTCAGGAGTGGTAAGAAAACAATAAAATATTGTTGATAAAGAATTCTCACAAGGTGCACAGGATAGTTAGACCTAACCTAGAGAAGAGTAATCTTTGTGTAACAACATTTTGAGCACTTACAAATTCCATTAGAGTCAAATCCTTCACTATGCTAAAAAACAATGCTCAAACAAAGAAGAGAACCTTGCAGACATGGAAACACAAAAGTTTCAAGTTGCAGAGCTTTCTATCCAATTTTATGTTGGGTTGTGTTATATTCTTTCCACGTAGTTAACAGGGGCTTGAAGGGCACCCGTAACCCCACTTTATGGGGTCCGGGGCTGTGCCCTAGAAAATTTTGGCTTTGGACCCTATGTTAGGTTGGGTAGACCCACCTATGGTTTTGTGCATGATTTTTGCACATGTTTTTTGGATGCGATGGTTTTCGGTTCATGGTATTGGACGCGATGGTTTTCGGTCCATGGTATTGGACGCGATGGTTTTTGGTCCATGGTATTGGATGCTTCGGCATGTATAAATATTTATTGTAACATTGAAAGGAACATAATGAAAAATCAAGCTGGTAGTCCCGATTTTGGGATCCAGGGGAAAATCTTTGTGTATATGTGTTTTATGTGTTATGATCTCACATTGTTTATTTTCTGTGTTTTAGAATTTATATGCAGGTAATTTCTGTACAGGGTTAAAAACTCCATTTGGTATCGGAGCTGTTTTGGCTTCAATGGGACGCCTTTTTTGTTGAGGGGTTTCGTTTAGGCCTGTGGTAGACTCTGTTTAGTGGGAGATCTACGAGATCGATTCTGGTGGTGAAAGAAGATGGCGAGTAGTGGAAAGATAGAGATCGAGAAATTTAATGGTCGGAGTTTTGAGTTGTGGAAACTCAAGATGGAGGATCTGTTGGTGGAAAAAGGCCAGTGGATCGTGGTAGATCCAGGTACTAAACCAACGGGAGTGTCTGATGAAGAATGGAAGAAGTTGGATCAGAAGGCAAAGAGCAGAATATGATTGTGTGTCTCAGATTCAGTATTGTTGAATGTATTAGGGGAAGCTACGATGAAGGCTTTGTGGGACAAGTTAGGGACTTTGTACCAATCTAAGTCTCTGGTGAATAAAATGTTCCTGTAGAAAATGCTGTATAACCTGAGGATGAAAGATGGAGACTCGGTGACAGAGCATCTGAATGCATTTAATACTATGGTAAGTCAGTTAGCATCTATTGATATTAAAATTTCAGATGAAATACGTGCATCAGTTTGTTGTGTTCTCTACTAGATTTGTGGGATAGACTGGTTATTGCAATAGGTAGCAATGCAACTGCCTTGCATTTTGATGAAATAGTCTCATCCTTGCTAACGGAGGAGATGAGACGGAAAAATATGGAGAGCCAAAATGGTGATGCCTTGTCTATACGAGGGTGGATACAGAATAGACTCCACAAGAGGTATGGACTAGTAAGAAACCCTCTCTTTCACATCTGAGGGTATTTGGCTGTAATGCATAAGTACATGTTCCAGGGAGAAATGAACCAAGTTGGATAGTAAATCTGAAAAGTGCATCTTTATTGGGTATAAGGATGGTTTAAAGGGTTATAAGCTTTGGAACCTAGTCACACGAAAGGTTGTGTACAGTTGAGATGTGGTGTTCGGAGAGGTGAAAGATGTTATTAAACATGAAGTCCAACAAAAGTAACCTGAGAAGATAGAGTTTGAGCTAAAGGAGGAAGAATCAGACTCTATAGTAGAGGAGGAATCAGAAGATGAAAAGCCACAAACTCTGGCTATAAGAAGATCGATTCGAGAAAGAAGGTAGCCTGAAAGGTATAGTCCATCTGCTTTCTGTTCAAATTTTGCTTTATCTATTACTGACGATGATCCCAGAACTGTGAAGGAAGCAGTGGATTCAGAGGATGGAAAACTCTGGAAAGAAGCCATGGTTGATGAAATGGCATCTTTTCATAAAAATGAGGCTTGGGATCTGGTGGAGTTGTCGGCTGGAAGGAAACCCATTGGCAGCAAATGGGTGTTCAAGAAGAAGACAAATGCAGAAGGGAAAGTGGAGAAATAAAAAGCTGGTTGGTAGCAAAAGGTTATTCCCAGGTGCTGGGAATAGATTTTGGTGATATTTTTTCTCCTGTTGCCAAGGCAACTTCTATTAGATTACTTTTATCTGTTGCTTCTGCTTTTGATTTGAGATAGAGCAGATGGATGTGAAGACAACATTTCTTCACGGGGATTTGGAAGAGGAAATCTACATGAAGCAACCTGAGGGCTTTGCAGTGAAGGGTAAAAAAGAACTGTTATGCAAGTTAAAGAAGTCTCTGTATGGGTTAAAACAGTCACCAAGGATGTGGTATCAGAAATTTGATACATTTATACGGGGACTTGGCTTCACCAGAAGCAAAGCAGATCATTGTGTGTATTTTAAATTAATTGGTGACCGTGTTATTTATCTGGTCTTGTATGTTGATGATATGTTGTTGGTTGGAAATGACAAAGAAATTATCCAGGATTTGACGACCCAATTGTCCTCCAAATTTGACATGAAAGATCTCGGTGCTGCAAACTATATTTTGGGCATGGAAATTAAAAGAGATCAGGCAAAGAGTAAGCTCTGGTTAAACCAGAGGAAGTATGTCGAAGCAATATTGCAGAGGTTTAATATGCAGGATAGTAAACCGGTGAAGGTTCCTATTCCTGTAGGTGTGAGGTCATCTACTGAACAGTGTCCCAAGACACAAGAAGAGGAAGAGGACATGTCCCGTGTTCCATATGCAAGTGCAGTCGGTAGCTTGATGTATGCAATGGTCTGTACTAGACCAGACATTGCACATGCAGTGGGATTATTGAGCAGGTTTATGTCAAACCAGGGAAGGAGCATTGGACAGCAGTGAAGCGGGTTTTCAGGTATTTGTGTGGCACTAGTGATTATGGTTTGTGCTACCAAGGAAGACCAGGATTGGACAGAGTGTTGGATATTCATGGCTTGTTGATGCAGACTGGGCTGGAGATCTGGATTAGAGAAGATCTACAAGTGGGTATGTGTTTAACCTATTTGGAGGTGTAGTCAGCTGGATGA
>APFE031394154.1:0-12050 GCA_000404065.3 Pinus taeda | reverse complement strand
CTTTACAATGCTAATGGAACTTACAATAAATCGATAAAATATATGATGGGCCATGATAGTGTTTTACTCCATAATGGTGTGAATTCATAATATTGTTATAATAAATACAAAAAAATGAGGATCCTTGTAACCATAAAACATAGAAATCACACCCAATATTTGAAACATGAGTTTCTTTGAATCTATGCTATTGGAGTTCTCTCTCTATCTCTATATATGTGTGTGTGTGTGTGTGTTATTGATCCAATGTTCAAGATCAAAATGTGTTCATTTGGATCTCGACAGTAACTCTAATGGAAGATTAAGGAATAAATTAAGGCCTGGTGTTCTTTTGGAAAGGTATATAAAAATCAAAATTCCTATCAATCCATTATTTCCTTTTGAACAATTATATATATCTCATGCCATCGTAAAACATCATGTATGCATAGTACCTTTAAGATTAAAAAAAAATCATGCTCTCTTACTCTTTTCTTTTATAAATAAATGCAAAGAGTATAAGAGGGATATTAAAATAATTGTACTTGTGTTGTATTATAAAGCTCACAATGATTTATGATTGGGTATAAGCATGATTTTGCATTGTGTTTAGGATTAGATCATCGGAGATAGTGTTCTTGTAAGGGGGTGGGGTTTGTGACAACTCCTTTGGGAAAATCCTCCTATTACAAACAATTGTAACATTGTTGTAATAAAATATAAAAAAGATAATATATGAAACACAAATTTGAGAGCATGGGGAGGAGGTTGCTTGGGATTTAGAGGAAGTGGTTATGAATATTAGTCATGGGATGAGTATATATTAATTTTTGTTAGAAAAACAAGGACAAGAACCATAGCATGCTTGACCAAGTCTTCAAGAAAAAAGGATAAGAAAAATAATTGGAAGGGGTGGGATACGTTGGAAGGACAACGTGTCCACAACCTTCAACAACTGCACATCATGATGGGAAGAGGAAGGGACCAAAAGGAGGCATTCAAGATAAACAATGTATGTAGACAAAGGCATCTCTCTCAACGAAGAGGGGAGGTGGAAAAATATCCTACAAAATATACACAAATTAAAAGGAGAGGAAAAACTTGCATGTAGATAAACTAGGGCTTAGAAAAGCACGAAGAGCTTTGGAGGAAATAAGGTGTTAATTTACTTGATTTCTAGGTGGAGATAAGGGAAGGTTTGGACTTTCATTGGTGATGAAGGTGTGAGAATACCCTTTAAATCAACCTTCCTCAAGCTCTGAAATATAGCTCGGGGGTGACAAATGCAAGAAAGCTTGGTTGTAGCTCGTCTAAGGTTGGGTAGAGATTTAGAGTCCCAATCTCAGTTTGCTAGATATTCATTACATGACAAGAATTTATCTAGCTTATTCCCATGTGTTTGCAATGTAATAGTTCACTATGTATTAAGTGTATGTGATAATGTTGAAGAATGATTTTTCCTTTGTGATAACGAGGAGTGGTTAATTCCTATATGGTTTATGTATTGATGCTTATTTATGCCCCTTTGTACTTAATATTACATATTGGCCTTAGTGTTGATACATACCCATATTTATAGCAAGGAATGTGATTCATGTGTGAAAGTGGAATGTTGACTTCCTGAATGTTTTCTAAAGAATGGTTTCATTCTTGTGTTTTATCTAGGTGTGAATCCTGGTCTAATGGTTTGAAAATAATAGAAATGTAAATATCTATATTATTATAGTATGGAATCAATCTATCTACTTAAGTGTGAAATATGAGCGAAATCCATGTGTTGAAATGATCTTTGTGTTCATTTTGGTTTAATATTTAGCGCAATGGTGTGGTATAAGCCACATAGCATCAGCGGATTCATGCTACATTATTACGTGTGTGAATCATGGTTGTTATTAGGTGCATAACTCATATTAACATCATTTAATATGTTGTCACCATGTTGAGAACAATTACAAAGGAATGTTGGTTTTTGCTTAAATGAAGATTGTTAATGTCCCGTTCAATGTTCTAAGGAATGGTTCTTTTTGTATGGTTAATTCCCAAACCTAAATTTACCTCAAATTGCCTAAATATAGTAGTCATATTGACTCTGTGTCGTTATGAGCCTGAAAAAAACCTAGTTGTATGAGTATGGAAGAAATGGGTGAATCTGTATTATTATTCAAGTCCTTGCATTAAAATGATTTCTTAATCTTATGCCTCTATATGTAAAACTTGATTGCTCAAAATAGATAGCTCAAAATCATCTAAGTGTCGAGCGAGGGAAATTTCCTTTAAAATATCATGAGGGATATAGCTCAATATATATAGCGTGGTGAGCCAAAATGGAACCTTGTGGCCGAAATCATAACTACGAGATGCCCACCCTACTTATGACATCACAAGGGGTGAGGGGTCTCTTATTTTAATATGATCCTTCAATTTGTATTATAGGGTATCTACCATTAATCATTCACCATGGAATTGGGAGACAAAACCATAACTGTGAGACACCCCCCCCCCCCCCCCCCCCATCACAAGGGGTGCGGTGGTCTCACATTTCAATTAGGGTTGTTGATCACTCATAAGAACTATCAACTATTGGATGGGGGGGGGGGGGGGGGGAAATGGATTGGGGAACCCTGATGCTTTTAATACACACCAATGAGTTTTAGATGACGTTAATAAACCTTGTAATGCCAAAATGGCTTAGTTCTTTGTAAAATGGTGAAACAAGCCAAAACTCACCAAATTTAAGTATAATGGGAAAGTTTTGAATTGTAAGGGGATGAGACCCTAGTGGGACGCAAGGCCATAGTGTTTGATGACGTGGATAGGGGGTGATATGGTCCCTTGGTGGTGTGACATGTGGCACCCTAAGTTGGGCATTTGGTAGGGCCAAGTGAGTCAAAATGAGTGAAACTTCGCACTCTGAGAGGAGGTCACGTGGAAGGTGTGACATATACATGATGTGGGTGTGATGTCACCTCAAGCTGACATCACCCCAATGATTTCTTAAAGGGAATAGTGAAAAAGTCTCAAGGAAAAAGGGTCAGGGTAGGGAACATCGTTGTGACATTACCATGGTGATTTTAAATGATGACATCACCCCAATGTTTTAAAAAGGGGTATCTTGGGGAAGGTCTAATATTTATGTTATGGGATGATAAATTTCCCATTTGATAATGAAAAAGGGGTTTTTTCCCGCTCCTCAAACACTAGAGTTTTGAAGTGGAGGCATAGAAATAATTCTCAGGATTTTAATCCCGAGGTTATGTGGATGGTGAGCCCATTTCGTTATAAGAAATTTATGATTGTGGACAAAAATATATTCCCTAGATCTAGTGCACTAGTCTAGAACAACAGAAAGCAAAGAAAATAAATTTTCCCTTAGATAAATTGAAGAATGGGAAAGAGGTATACTTGGAATCCGTCGCAAGCTTTACTTTCCTTATGGCTTGTAAGCTCTAATTGTAAATCCAAATACTATATTTAGAACATGTACAACCAAAACAATCCAAGGATCCACAACATATATGTAGCATAATTAAATTCCTTTATTCAATGAATCATCAAGGCATTGAAATACATGAGTGAAAACATGAGATAACACATATAGGAAAACATGATACTCTTTGTATTAATAGAAATAGGAGAGAGTTTACAACCAAAAATAGTAGTTGATATTGTAGAGATCTCCCCAAGTTGATTTGTCCTTCCTTGTCACAAAACACACCTCAATGTCACCCTAATGCATGAAGATGATGACTCTTTTAGATTCATTGTAGAAACATGAGGGCATGATCAGTCTCCAAAATCTAACCCTAATGTTATGGATGGAAATAAATTTATAGGAGAGGGATGGTAGTTTAGGATTTACCATAATGAGCTTGAGATCCACTTATGATGGGAGGATGAGCTCAATGGATAAGAGATGAAGTCTCCAAGGTAGGATCATATAGGACTCAAGCTTCTTATCCATAGTGAATGGTTGAAACAACCCATGGAAGCTTCTGGAAGAGGAAGCTTCGAAAATCTTTTTAATTTTCCAAAATTTATAGAATCAACACACCCCCAACAAGGAGCAACCAATGCTGACCAATGCTGGTGCAGAAAGGAGCAACTAGTGTTGAATGTAGGTGGCTAAAGGGGCAGGGTATGATGGGGCTTAAAACAATGATTTTGAGCAGTGAGACCCAAAAACATAGAATTTTTGGAAAGATCATGCTTAGGGATTTTTTTATGGATGATGCAAGATGTTCACGGATGTGGATTAATCAGGTTTGAAATCCTATTGACTAGATGTGACAAAATGACCTAATAGATTGCCCCCTAAAGCGCAAAATTAGAAACGATAGCTAATGAATAAAGTGCCTTTCCTTGTGACAAGTTTGGATCAAGAACAATTGGTCAAGACCATCATTTGTTACAACACGTTTTCATCACGGTATGTTTGTTGAGGGAGGCATACCCATGCTCAACACATAAGCTAATATTACATGTACAATGATCAAGAAGTCACGTCCACTGATGAAAAAGTGTGGACTCATGATTAGATGACTATTTGTATGATCATAGTAATCATACTTTGTAATATTTCATTAATCCTAAAAGCACAACTTAGATGGATGAAACTAGATCTAGGGTATTCTATCTCGTTCACTCGATCATCCAATGTACGAGTATAACCATGTGAATAAACGAGCTGGAGTTGAACATGGTATACACCATCTAATTACTAGCCATTGATATAAGCCTTTAACAGATGTGAGAGAAACCACCAATGATGTTAATGGTTTTCAAGGTACTGCAGTACAATCTCTATGGTGTGAATGAATGAGTTGAAGTTGAACACCACACAAAATACTTTGGTCAAAGGCCAAAGATGAAAGCCTGTTGTCGAGAGCAAGGAAACTTGCCATTGATGTATCAAAGCTCCAAGGTACCAAGGAAAGTTTCTATGTCAACTTCCTAGATAATGAGATGATGTCAACAGGAAACAACCCATCATAGGAGGGCCTTGATGTATCCCCCATCAATGACACGAAATGGGTATCATTATTTGAGACAATTATGTTGATGTGGAACTGGTTCAGGAACGAAAAACATGAATGAAGGCTTAGAAGTATTCTATTAGATACCAACTTAATGACTTCTCTTAAAGATATCAACAACATTGAATGGAGTTGGAAATATTGACCCAAAACTGAATATGGAGGATTTGATATGGTGTGAAGAACCAAAAGACAAGTAGATGTACCAACCCAATAATCACAGATATGAAGTGAAAGAGTGTCATGTTCAAGAGTGACTCACTGCCATTAATAGGTAGAGTACCCTATTTTCCCAATTTCCGCAACTATTTTTGGTCAGTACCTCTTTATTTTTTACAAGCTTGAGGATGATAACATATGTTTGATATTGTTAGGCGGACTAATCCTTCTTGCAGATGAGATGGATCTCCTTATATTTCCAACAAAAATTAGTAAAAAACATGAAAATAATTGCTACCTTTCATTATCTTATGACTGATTGAAACAAGTAGTATGCGAAGAATCACTTACCGATTTAACGAATTTCCTGTTGAATTCCTTCCAGTGTTGTCCACAGTGAGTTTTTCTTCAATTCCTTATAGGCTTTTCGAATGCTTTCCACAACTTCTCCATGATGCTCCAAAAGAGATTTTCATAGACAAAAACATTCAAAAGGATCAAAGCATCTCGAATATAAAATCAAAGGTAAATGGAATTCTTAACTTAGCATACATCATATAGTTGAATCAATAATTAGTTATAAACCATGTGAATGATCAAGGAATCTCACAAATAATATCAAAATAGACATGATTAGGAAAGAACAATTGCTTTGTATTGAATTGAAAGGAGAACAAGCTTACAACCTGGTTGCCTTGATGTCACAAGAATCTTCCCATGATCTCCAACCTTCTCCTTGGATGAAAATTCTTCTAGCCCTATTTCTGCAACATAAGCCTACTTTCAATAGTCCTCTCCCACCCTCTGGACTCTATTTGATTTATAGCCCAAGAGGAGGATTTTTGTTATCCTCTTCCTAAGGGATTACATCCTCAAAAGGAGGCATAGGGGATCCATACAGAGAGGAAATTAGCTCCATGATGAGAGGGATCATGCTTGAATAAGCATCAACTTGAAGACTTTAGTTGGGAAAGATCTACCCGAAAAAGCTTCTAGAATTTACATTTTTTTTTACCTATGTTGAGTCATGTGCACAGTCTATAATGTAAGACAGAGTACACTTTTGCACTGAATTTAACGGTCAAGTTTGCATATGTACAGAATTTGGCTAGGGAACCACATAAGCAATCAAAAATAGGTTTTTGGGCCTTGTAATCTAGAAATTTCATTCTCTTTGGGATTGTTTAGGTTCTATCTTTGTAGGGGAGTTCTTTGGAACACTTTGATGGATAGCGAAAGATCCATATTGACGACCATTTTCCTAATGACAACAAAATGACATGTAACATATCTATAATTTCATCCTTCAGATGAATCCATGTTAGTATTTTTAACCAACCCTGAGAAGGAGTAGTTAGGTCTCGCCATGTTCGACGATTCCATCATTTTTTTATGATTTTACGAGTCCAACAAAGGTGAAAATTGACTCCTTTTTAATGTTTAGAGAGTTTCAAAAAGAGTTAAAAAAGAAACTCCAAAGGTTCCTTTTCGTAAATAGTCTCTTTTCTAAAAAGGAAGAAAATGATTGTAGACAAAAGTAATTTCCCTAGACCTAGTGGACTAGTCTAGAACAACATAAGGTAAATAATATAGAGTTTCCTTAGAGAATTTGAAGAATGGGAAAGAGGCTTACTTGGAATTCATCACAAGCTTTACTTTCCTCCTTGCTTGTAAGCTCCAATCATAGCTTTGAGTACTATAACGAGAACTTGCACATACAACTAAAACAAGCCAAGGATCCACAACATGTATGTAACATAATTCAGTTACTCTATTTAATGAATCAACAGGCATTGAAATACATGAATGTAAATGTAACACAACAGATATAGGAAAAAATATACTTTTTGTATTAATAGAAATAGGAGATAGTTTACAACCAAGAATAGTAGTTGATTTTGTAGAGATCTCCCCAGGTTGACTTGTCCTTCCTTGTCACAAAGCACACCTCAATGTCACCTTAATGCATGAAGATGATGACTCCTTTTAAATTCAAGGTAGCATCATGAGGGCATGATTAGTCTCCACAAGCCAACCCTGACATTATCGATGGTATTAAATTTATAGGAGAGGGATGGTAGTTTAGGATTTACCATAATGAGCTCAAGATCCACTTATGATGGGAGGATGTGCTCAATGTATAAGAGGTGAAGTCTCAAAGGTAGGATCATATAGGACTCGAGCTTCTTATACATAGTAAATAGTTAAAAAAAACCCTAGAAGCTTTTGGAAGAGGAAGCTTTGGAAATCTTTTTAATTTTACCGAATTTATAGAATCAATGCACCCCTAGCAAGGAGCAAATAGTGATGACCAGCGCTGGTGCAGAAAGGAGCAACCAACATTGAACGCAGGTGGCTAAAGGGCTAGGGTGTGCTTGGGCTTAAAACACTTATTTTGAGTAGTTAGACCCAAAAAATCAGACTTTTTGGAAAGAACATGCTTAGGGATTTATGTAGGGATGATGACAACATGTTCACAAATGTGGATTGACTCGTTTTGCTAGCCTATTGACCAGATGCGAAAAAATGGCCTATAACACATTTGAGTGTATATTTACATTATATGGCGTGTTTTATAAACACACACACATACACACACATTTCCCTTGGGGAGGGCTTTCACAAATAATATGTGTGTGTGGGGGGGAGGGGGGCGGCAAGGGGACCTAGACTCTAGTATAGTGATGTGGCATAGCTATAGTGGTAGTCTATAGTAGGGAATATGACATGAACCCCATGGGGTGTGATATGATCATACACTGGAGTGCCATGTGGCATAACTCGATGACATGGTAGGGACTTCTAGGCTTAACTTTAAATGACCATATATTTTGATGAGGGAAAATTTTAAGAACCACCCTAAATTTATATGTATAATAAATGGGTTAATCCCCATGAGGCATAGGAAAAATGGGAGGTGATTTTATCAATAATATAATATGTATATATGATTTTTTTGGTGAATCTCTCACCAGATTATATTATCTTGTACAGTGATGGAGAATATTTCACTGAATTATAAAATCTTGTAAGATCTTGGCAAATCTTTTATTGAATAAAAGTAGCTATCTCCTCTTAATTTAATTAATTAGTTAAAAAAGAATGTCATATAAACAAGTGTCATAATAAATGAATTATGGTTTTTTGAGTACATGGTATTAATAAGCCATGGTATTGATCCATAACATTGTAACAAAGCCTATTTATAGATTAAAAATCTTCATAATTATATATTTAACTTATATAGTATTTTTTCTATAAATAATAATAATAATAATAATAATATAATTTAAAATATAATGACATTTAATTAATTATTATTATTTTTAAAATTTTAGCAATATGAAATATATGATAAAGTGTATTTTTTTTATATTATTATAGATTAATGTGATTAATGCCCATCTACCTTTACGAATCATTTAATTTAAATAAATATACTAGTAATCCACATATTATCTAATAAAGTGTGTTTTTTTTTTATTATAGTTTAATGTGATTAATGCCTATCTACGTTTACGAATCGTTTAATTTAAATAATTGCACTAGTAATCCATAATCCACATATCACACTAGCTAACCATAACATACCTATAATACAAAACAACATTATTTATTATTGAATAATATCCATATTGCGACCAATTTTAAATATTTTCATAATGTTTTATTATGTTATAATAATGTAGGTATTCATGAAACAATAAGCATTATCCAATGAAAAAACTCTATCAGAACATGGATCGTTTTTCTCTGTCTTTGCATATATATCGAATGAAAAACTCCATTGGCAATTCAAGATATGCGTAAACATGTGCCATTAGCCTGGAAATAACCAGCTACACAGGAGACATTTCTCCAAATATCGGTCCTCAGTAAATTTAAGCGTGTATTGGCACACAACTAATCAAATACATGGATGATACTCATTCAAGTTAATTATCTATTATACATATATTTTTAACATATAAACAATTTTTATAATAAAATAAATTTAGTTTGTGCATTCAGTTGAAAGGTTTATAAATATATTATATTTATATATATATTTTCATTTTAATTTTATCCAGCGATGACATGATTAAATTCAAGTGTGTAATTTTTTTTCAATTTTTGCTTCCTCCAAAATATTTTCACCTCTATAAATTTAATTCTTCTTAACATTTATAGAAGTGTGTTTTTCTTTTTATATTTCAAAGTAAGTATACAAATTTTCTTTACTCAATAATTAAAATTAGTTACTTTTCTCGTTCTTTCTCTCTGTGTAATGCTCCCTTCCACCCTCTTAGTTTAATCTATGATGAATGGGAGGTGTTATTTTTCAATTAACCCAACTTCCAAGGTCATCTTATGGAAATGGGGTTACAAAAATTTCCTCTCACTGAAAGTCTATGAAAATCACTTTCGATAACACCATTGCATCCAACTCGTCAAGAGCTTATAAATTCTACATCAATCCAACCTCTAGATTGAAATTTATGTCCATTTGAAGTTAGCCAATTAACTTGTGCCACATCAGCATGATACTGCCATGAGGTACCCACATGACATTGTTATCTCACTTGTGGTCTAACTTATCACTCGTTACATCATCGCACCATGCGCCATTGCTCCATCATGCCATACTTCTAGGAACATTACGTTCCAATCATCTGTGGTGTGAGATGAATATTCATGTCAAGTGACAGGGATGCTCCCGTACTACGGCTTCCATCAACTGTGACTTCTATCAACACCGTGGCCCATTATGAAAGATGTTAAAAACATCTCCAGGGACCCGAGCTCCACGGTGATGTGGCTCTTGGACACATCAACTCCATGTCATCACCATGTGGCGCTTTTGAGTCAAGTGTTATTGAAAAACCATCACCATGTGTCGCCTAGGTAGCACGTCAGCATAATCATTCTGTAGAATTTTCTCTACAAATCAACTAGCTCACTGATATCATGTAGAAATTTCACCTATAGATCAAACTAATATATGCAATGCACTAAAGCATAATACTAGATCTACATATACCATAAACTTTGCGGAAGCTATTCAACCATGAGCAACATCAAGCATGAACACATATAACTAATAAGAAGGAATCAATCACACATAACACAAAATATATCACTGGGGAAAGCGCCAGCATAAAACCCCAACTCTGTATTATCAATCAAGTGGAGATCCTCAACAACATACAAAAAGAATCAGCTCAATCGCTATCCTGCTCTCTCTGTAATTAGAAGATGAAGATCATAGACTACCTAGGCCTCAATATATAGGCCACAAGTCCTCCAATCTCCTATAATACATATTTCTCTTGGAAATAGATCCTTCTCCATGCAAGGAATACTTACTAGAAATATCCAAGCATCTGATAGTACACTGTCCCTCATCTGATCTCAACTGGGTCTCTGTCTGAATTGACATGCATCAGTTATCCATGAGGGAATGCTCAGTTATTTGAAATAATAGTTGTCACATGCATGCAATCATTAACAAACTATATTTCATTATTTTAACAACTTGTTAAAATAATCTAACTAGACTTGACTAAGTTAAACTAAGTCAGCTGATCCTCTCAATATAGAACTGAACCTTATCTCCTTTAATCAAGGGATAAATTCCTAAATCAAGGGAGAAAATAATTGCATGATCTCACAAAGACTTCAAGTTTAATTTTCCATAATTAATTAACTCATGGAGATTAATTAATTAATATTTTAAATTGTTGGTAAGACCAAATTCGTTTTTACTTCCTAAATAGACCAGGGACTGCTATAAATAGGAAGGGACCAAGAAATGCTATTTTTATAAGATTCTATTTTTAGCAGTTTCACCTCTCACCCAAGGTGGCCAATGACCTCACTTGCCAAACTGCTATTTTTAGCAGGTCTATTTTTAGCACATTCTAAATTTAGCATTTATTGTTGCACACTTTTCAACACCTCCATGTCACCCACATCCACTACATCTCGTTGATGTCACTATGACATCGGGGTATTGTCACCTAAGCATGTGGCATTAGTGATGCGGTGTGTCAATCGAAAACTAGCCACTTGACCCTCTAAAGGGCCATTTTTTCTGCCACGTGTTGCATCATGAGCATGCTACGTTAGTGGTTTTGCCACGTCACATTTCCACATCCTCCAAAAATACCACGTGGAATCCACGTAGCCTTAGTTGTCCTACATGGCACCTGTCACCTCAACCTAAATCAGGGGGTCCCATAGGGTTATTCCCCTTCATATAATTCAACGTTTCGATGTTATTATCAATTTTAGGTCTAAGTGTAACTTTCCCATCATGAAACATTTTGTCTTTGTTCCTCAGGATAAACATTTCTACATCTCTTAGGATAAACATATCGTTATTTTCAAGCATCAAGGTTTTTCGTTATCATACAGACAAACCTTTGTTCCCCTTGACATTCATTTCTCCATTCCCCAGATGTACCTTTTTCTATCCCCTGGGACATGCAAATATTTGTTAACGTCGAATTATTGTTGTCCCACGGAGATATATCTTTGTCCCCCATAACGCACAACTTATTGTTTACTGACGGGAACAATTTCCCAATGTGACCCCACACTTCCTATCAATAGTGCCATCCTCCATAGATGCTACACATAACACTTGGCATGTCCCACACAATGATAATTACTATTAAGCACTATCATTAGAGGACAAATCATGTACTTAAAACACAATTAAGGCTAATCCTCATGTCTTCACTAAAATTCAAATTCTTGTGTTAAGTCTACCAAAGACTTATCCAGCCTCGAATACACACTCGACTTTTGATGACACTTAAACTCATAAAATTAAAGATTACATGGATTATGCCCATGTATTCTTGAAGGTCGAGTGTCATTTTGAATGCTAACTTC
>APFE031394152.1:0-13494 GCA_000404065.3 Pinus taeda | reverse complement strand
GAGAGAAGTGCAGTTTAATGTGGGTGATGAAGTCCTCACACATCTGCGCAAGGAATGTTTCCCTAGAGGTGCATACAACAAGTTGAAGTACAAGAATATAGGTCCCTACAAAGCCCTCCG
The DNA here is from genome assembly GCA_000404065.3 of Pinus taeda. Lineage (NCBI taxonomy): Eukaryota > Viridiplantae > Streptophyta > Pinopsida > Pinales > Pinaceae > Pinus > Pinus taeda. Next base: position 13,374 of record APFE031394152.1, on the reverse strand, counting down.
GAAATTTTCAGCAAATGCCTACGAAATACAACTGCCACCCGGAATAAGCATTTCACCCATCTTTAATGTAGCAGACCTCTTTCCATATGTTGTTGGTTCAGAGGAAGATAGTACCACACAGCCTACATGGGACACCCAAAACGGAAGTGATACTTGGATGAGATAAATGACTTACGTTTAACCCCCAGAGATCGAGAGGATCCTCGACACTCAGGTGGCCAAGTGAACTCCAAAGAAAGAGTATTTTCAATATCTGGTCAAGTGGAAGAACCGTCCTATTGAGGATAGTTCGTGGCTTGATGCTAGACAGATAAAGCAGGCGGGTTATTCAGTCGAGAAGCTCATGGACCGGAGTCGTGATTTCTTTTTACACCGGGAGCCTGATGTAGGAGCATCCAACTAAGGGCACCATGACTAGGTGTTGGTGTCTGCCAAGGTGGAAAGTTTATTAATGTTTGGTTTCTTTATGTTTAATCAATCAAAGCAGAATGTAGGGACTTGTTTCTTTTTAATTTCAATATTAGTTAGGGAATAGTCTAGTTAGTTAGGGTCACTGTGACAATTGTCTGTCTTTTAGTCAATAGTTGTTTTATAATTATTTCTTTCATTTTAGAAAAAAAAGACAATCATGTCAAATGTAAAATATTGCAGTGAAAGCAGAATCGAATGCCTTAATAGGTATGTAACTAATAGACTAAAAACTAAAAAGTAACTATGCACAGTTCAGATAACTGTGGACAAACACGTACAAATGCAAAATGTAAATCGTTCGGAGGGGTTCAACATATGAGTACAGTAATAGAAAACAAAGAAGACAATTTTCATTCATTCGAGTCAATCTGTAACATCCATTGTAACATTTCTCTACTTTTTTGTTCCTAATCATTGAATAAACCAGGATTGCAGATATGGTGCATGCAAAATCTTTCATTTATTTTCTCTTCTAAAAGAATAGAATGTAGACAACAAGATTTGCACTCGAGTTTCTCGTACGAAGGTTAGTAATCCACGAATAGAGACCACGAATGACATATTCAAGCACATTACAAATAGTTCGAGCAACGACGAGCATCTAAACACTGGGTAACAAAAAAACCCAGGACAAAGGTAACAAACATAAACCAAGACATTGTGATTTCTTTTCATTCTAGGAATTATATATATATATATATTATATATATAATATCTTTCCGTACCACATATTGACGATAAGTTGGGAGATAGGCCCCAATGAACAGATTGAAAGAGCTAGAATTAACTAGTTAAACCCAGAATGAGCGGTTTCTCAATTCAAATATATGTCTATATTATATATATATATTTATTAATATATGATATATATATCTATATATATATTATATATATATTTCTATTAAAGAACAGCTAAAGAGCCAAACTAACTAGTAGAATCCTAGATGAGGGTTTCAGACAACCTTCAAACAGTCTTTTAAAATCATTGTATCATTACAAACTTCGTGGAGTCAAACAAGGGTTTGTGCAACAACCCAGGTCGCATAGCAATGACAGAGGCATATGAACAAAGAAATACTGGGATTCATTCGCACCTAATCGACAGAGACTAAGCATAAACAAAACAAGTTGAGACAATGGCAGAGCCTACTGGAAAAGGGTTGCGGCATTCACACCCAACACGCCAAGGAGGAAACCTCCAACCTGCAAAACTCGAAACCGGGCAGCATTGTCAGCCCAACTGTCAATAGAGGAAAGCAAACGAAGTTTGGAGAACTATTTACACAGTGAGAAAAAATTACCTGGAGGTTTAATAGTGCATAAAGAAAGAAAAACCAGTGAGCCATATTTTGCGGTGATAACCTGAGATGGAGGAGAAAAAACTGTTAGAACTGGAGAAAGACGAGGAGTAAAACAAATCATGGAGGAATAATTTACCCGGAGCGAAATCGCAAGCAGGAGGAGGCCACCATAGATGTGACCTGTAGCATGCACACTATTAATCAAATCTAACCAGCAGAATGTCCTCAATAAAACAATAATAGTGGAGAAAATACAAAACAACCAACCGAACAGAACATACTAAGCCATTCTCTTACACTAGTAAGCAGAACCATCACCCTCTCCTCAAGGAACTGAGGCCATAAGTCACCAAGACAAACACAGGCGCCATATTCACAGGTAGCGGAGCCCATCGCCGACGCAAGTAGACCGTGTGTCTCACTTCCAACCATCCACAGCCAAAAATCCACTTACAAACCCAAACCCTCAGTGCAACGAGGTTATAAACATGGAAAAGAACAACTAACATGGTAAATAGGGTTTTGGCGAAGACCAAGGAGTGGGAGAACGATAACCATGGCAAGGACCACCAGCACAACGAGAGTTAATGCCAATCATAAATGTCACCAAATGAAGTCCAGAACCATCCAGCAATTAACCACTAATAAGCATTTGATAAGCCACAAGATCATCGTTTAATTATTTATGTATTGATTAGTGCATTATTGTACTATTGATTAACGTTGCCACGTGGAACTATGAGTTGGTCCCATCATTATGCACAACCAATTCCAATGTAGTCATGTTCATTCAATTCTCTCAGCTATGAATCTTCTAGGATAATGATATGAATTCAAGGAGCACGTTGTACCAAACTAGTTGGATATTATGATAAGGAACTCTATTTTTCTGCATCTATGTTTGTATACTAAAACTAGATTAATTTTCCATTAAGAAAAGTGTATGGAGAAGTGTAGTTTGGACTAGCTAAGAAAGACGTGTACAACACTAGTCCTTATTTGAATTGAAGTAATCAATGGAATTTTGAATAAGCTAAATAAAAAGTAGTCTCTTTCTTCAATCTTTTCATTCAGTGGATGGGTGCAAGATTGGTTGAAGCTCCACTGTAAAAAACTATAGAATTATTAGTTTTATTTATTTATCTGACCTTGTGCATGGGTGGAATATCTTTCTTCATTGAACTTGACATTCATAAAATTGCAAGCTTCAATAATACAACATAAAGGGGGATAGTCTCAAACAATGCTCTCCACAACACAATCAATTATAAATAGGCTAGCTTACCTCTGCAAAGCTACTAATAGATCTGATTTTCACCACACAAGTTGATGTTGAATCATCATCTCACTAAAATCATCAATAATGTCCACAAGAATAGAGTCCATCATTCATAAGATGAATTCCAGTTACCACAAATGTGAAGGTTCTTGAATAGCCAGCCATGAGAAGTTTTAATAAGCCTAAATGTAATGGCCAGATTTTCACTATGATGAGATAAAGTGTTAAACATAACAAAAACAAAGGTGACACTATTGGGTTTTATGCCAAGGTGTTGCATTTGTTTAAATAGTTGAAGGGCTTCCTTACCAAATACGTGAATAACATATCCTACAATAATAGAAGTCCAATAGACAACATCTCGTTTAGACAGTTTACTGAACATTTTATATGCATCAACATCTGCAAAAAGAGGTCCATAACCTTATTAAGATACCCCTTACGTGCATATCCAACAAGTATTGCTCCCATTAAGGCATTTAAAGAAAATGTTTCATGACCTCATCTACGTTCCCATCCTCTACATACCCTAATATCATAAAATTCCAATATACTACATTTGGTTCAGGAATTTTGTCAAACACTTATTGTGCATTCTCTATGCAACCATATCTAGCATACATATTTACAAGAGAAATCCCCACAATGGCATTACATTACAGTCCACTAGCAATTATGTCATGGTGGACTCCTTTGCCAAGTTCTTGAACTACCAAATTAGCACATGCAGATAAAACACTTGTGAATGCAAAATGGTAAGGTTGGGTACCTATTTTTTGCCTTGCATAATCGACCACCATTTCGAATGATCACACCATGTTTGGTTTAGACATTTACTTAGGTAGCTAGGGTGCCTTATCTCCCATCTTCATATAGAGTAATTTGGTCACATCTTATTTCATCTATGATACTAGTTCCTATGCTACTTCCTTACAACAGTTCCTTTGCAACAGCTTGTGCAATTGCTAGTTTATTTAATTATGATTTTTTGGTGCATCAATCCTTTAACCAACATGGTTCCTCTAGGTAGATAGGGTTTATTTAACAAATGCATCTATATAACATATTTGTGTGTTTCTATAATTTTATATGCTCTTATATTCAATTTTTTTATAAGTATATACTCAAATGTATATATTTTTACATTCTTATGTCATTGTATATATGTTATTATTCTCTTATGTAAATACAAAATTTGGGAAACAATAATATATTAAAGAAAAAAACTATGTATATATTATAACTGAAAAACAATAACATATGTGAATATATTACATTGAAAAAATTAAAACGTTATGTTTACAATTTCTAAGTAGTTTCAGGAGTCTACAATTTAGTCTTTTTCCAGCTATTTTTTTTTTTGTCAATTCCATATGAAATGAAATAAAGATTGGTTGAAATTGCCAGTTTTAGATATATACATAAATAGGTCCATTTTGACCACTAATTTGTTGAGTGGCAAGGGGACCAAATCTATTGAATTGCAAATATTTTTCCAAATTTTATATTCTAAAAAAAGAATTACTTCAAAAGATTTGATCCTCTTGATACATGCTAAATAGCTTATTAAGATCAATCTATATTGATATATAATTAGGCTGATAGACCTTCCTATGAATCAACTTCTTCATCAACACTTTTACCTTGCTCCGTTTGATCATGTGAGACACTTTCAACAGTTGATTTGAATTGTGCTTACTGCTGCCGATTTTAGGAAAATAGGTTTTGACATCTGGCTATTAGGCGCAAAAAAATGGATTGCTTGAAACTCAATACAGTAAGTCTGTTATTACAGAGAGTCGGAGAAAAAGATACGGGGAGCAGATGTAGATTGTGTTATCTGCCTGCCTAAAAGCCAGGGTCTTCTCTCACATCCAATATTCTCGAACACAATTAAATCGTCTTGTCTTATTTTTTGCATGGCCGAGAAGCAGGAAAAGGCCAGTGTGCACAAGATTCTACATGTAAGTATATCGTGTTCAGGTATATTATTATATCTGGATTCCCCTCTGTTATTCCTATTTTTGCAGTTGCAAAATAATTTCGTTCAATAAGGGTAGCACAATGTTCTTTACTACGATTGTCGAATTTTTAAATACGACTAGTGGAGAAGAGGATTCTTCTAAGCTCCCGGTTCGAAAATATTGTTTATTATTTTGTTTGTACTATCAAGAGACATTTTGTTGTGTAACGGAATCGATCTGTTAATCAGTTGGAAATAGCTATAGCTTTGGCTGTCAAATTTGTCTTATATACAAGAACCAGGATTTTTTTTCTGAAGGCCTAGCTTTGAGTTGGCATTCTCAGATGGACTTGATTATGCCTTTTTCACCAAAAGATGGAAATAATGGATCTGGAATTTTCCGATGGAACCAAAAATTTAAAGAATCAGTTTGTGGTTTTGCATTTTGAAGTATTCCGTCTGTTGTTCAAGAATCAGTCTATATGTTGGATTTCGAAGTGATCTTTCAGTTATTATTTATTTTGAGCCAAAGTTTTGATTCAAAATTTTGAGAAAAGATCTGTCTGCAAGTTGCATTTAAGCAGAATACTCGAATAGTTGGGTTTGAATAAAAGGGGTGGCCTGGAACTTGTATTTGAGCAGAACAAACACATAACTTGGTCTGAAATAAGCATTTGAAGGCAGTTTTTTTGAAAGATAGAATGGACATTTTGCTACTGAGATAATTTTTCAAGGATGTGAAATTGAATCTAGCAGAATTAGCCAATATTTGACAATTCCAATGTTGATCTCTCAGGCCAGTTTATTTATCCATTTACGTAAAAATTTATGAAGGAGACAACATGAACATGGAGTGGAGGATAGCTATATAAAATAATATATAAAAGATATAAAAGAATCAGAGGTTTCTTTTAGAATCTAAATTTTTACTTGAAGAGAACACAATGTTTTCGTTTAGTATTAGCAAATAGCAACTCTTCATCAGGATCTTGATTTATCTCAGTATAAGTCGATAGCAGTTATGGAGGAGGAAAAAAATCCAAGTGATTTGCTCGAAAATGTAGTACGACCTCCTTCCTTGCAGGTCAGTAGTAGTTTGAAGGCCACGCTGTTAGGCAGGTTGACTCCTCATAGTTATCCTTCTTTTCGGAAGTCTCAACCTAGCAAGACTCTAAGAAAAGATGTGAGGTTTTATGCAAGTCCTCTTCAGTGTATTCTCGACTGGCGCCTGCTACTGCGGTTGGTCATAATTGGGTTATGGAGCTACCTGGGGTTTCATATTCAATCGAAATGGGCTCACAGTGGAGATAGATAAGGGTTTAATGGATTTGAGTCTTGAGTTGATTCTGATCAGGATTTGGGAAGCCATATTTTGGTTAAATATCAAGTTGTTTTCGATGGAGTAAAGAAAACAAAACCTCATAATGTGCAGTCATTGAGATTTAATTCCAGCCATTCAGAAAACACAGACAAAAGAAATACAGATGGTGAAGTGCTTTCTACAATTAAAATGCCTGGGCTAGAATGTAAGTCTCTAGTAAGTTTGGAAAAATGGTTTTGGAAGGGGAGTCCGAGAGTCATACACGATAAAGTAGAAAGTCAAATGAAAAAAAAGAGCAACGAAGCCTTTCAAAAGACCACTAGAGTGAAAATTTCAAGGAGCAATTATAATTCATCTAATTCAAGAGCAGATCAAGACAGTTTAAGACATATTGCAGAATCCCTTCCAAATCATACTTCCCATGAAAATTTTGGGATAGGTAGCAAAGCTGGAATGATGGTTAAAGGAAATAATACAGTGTCGAAGAATACCATAATCGAAACAGGAGGCACAAATGCTAGAGTCGCAAGAAATACTTCCTTTGGTATCCTGGTTGGACCTTTTGATAAAATTGAAGACATTTTTGGGATGGAATTCTAAAAAAAGGTACAGTACATGCAACAGAAAAGGCTTATTTGCGCATGCTGTGAGAGGAAGGTCATTCATTGTGGTACTTCATGAACTATCCATGACTGGTTCTCCCCTTGCCATGACGGAACTTGCAGCTAAAATTCTGAGCTATGGAGGAAGAGTCCCTGCAATAACATTGAGTAAGAAGGGTGGCCTTATGGTGGAACTTGTCAGGCGAGGTATAAAGGTGATGAAGGACAAAGCAGTTCCTAGTTACAGAGTAGCTATGAAGACTGATATTGTCATCATTGGCTCTTTTATTAACATAACGAATCATAAGTTTCCATTAATTAAAAATGAAAATTTGTGTGGACAAATTTCTTTCTTCTTGGTAGATTATTCGAATTTTGCTCTATATATGTGCATAATTCATTCCAAAGGCAATTTGTTTGTGTAATTGGCTTGCTTTTCACTCCCTAAGTATTCAATCTAGTTGGGTAGAGAAGCATTGTCAAATGGTAGGGGATAGTCATGGTGGTTATTTCCTTGGTCACTAGAAAGCTTCGTAGATGCTTGGCCATCTATAGAGGTTTCTTAATTTTTGGTAATTAACTTACTCTAAAATGAAATAAGACATTCAATGTGTTCCGTGTAATATAGATATAAACAAAACATCTAAAGAAAAGTAATTGCACAATGATCCAGTCCAAGAAAACAAGGTTTTCCATAAACCAATTAAGCCTTTCAACTTTTTCGGCTTATTTTCTTATATCAAACATTTGTGTAAGGTTTCAACCAATTAACATTTCATTCAGTATACATCTACAAATCAAGGATTTTGGGATCAAATCCCACAAAGCAATTCCATACCTACTCTTCAAATTCCTTAAGCTTTCGAAAGTAAAACCAATGAATTATCAATATAATTTTACAATCATAAAAAACAATTAGAAGGTCTTTAGCCAGCTCAAATTGCTCATCCGTTAGGCTTGAACCAACATCTTTTCTAGAGAAATTCAACAATTTTAATTTAATAATCCTATCAGCCTCTCTTTATACCTTTTAGGACAATTGCTAATAATAATATTTAAATAATATTGGTCTGTTTTTTTAATGACATAATAACTAAAACATTAATATATGAATATACCAATTCTTACATTTAATTATCTTGAACTCGTGGTAAAAAGTATGAAATATTTAAATTTTTAAAATGTTATTTTTCTAATTAAAATTATATTAGTTTCTAAAACGTTAATTTTTAATAAAAACTTTATGCTTACCTTTATGTATTAAATAAGGCACTTTTATACCTGACTTCATTATCAATTCAATAAATAAATTGTATTTTATATTTTTAATTTTATTATTATAGTTGTCTAAATATAAATTTTAATATAATACTTTATAATTAAAAATTAAATTTGAAATTTAAAATTATATATTATATATATAACTCTATAATAAAAAATTAAAATTACAAATTTTAAATTTAAATATATATATTTCATAATCAATTGTGTATTGCAACATTCAGCGTTTAAAGAATAATATTATACACTTTTGCAAATTAATAAGAAAGATAATGGAATATAGAATTGAAATCTTTGATAATTTATATTATGAAAATATAGATGAATAGCTAATGAACAATATTTCGTTGATCGGCTTGAGTCATATAGAACAGAAAAATAAGACTCGATTGACCCACCTGAGTCATAGAGAGGAGTGAACTGTTGTAGGGGTCCATTCATGAATATGTTGGAGGTTTCAAGTCATCTTCCTACTTGAGGTAGGTTAGAGTTGTTATCAGCTCATTCCATTTCTCTCACTCTAAATTCCATCCTTCTATGGACATTGTTGGCTACCAAATCTTTATGTTCAATACCATTAGCATCCAAAATGAGAGGAGGGGGGCCATTATTCTCATTTTCACATGCAATGGAATATTTTATTTCTATCATTACTTCATCCCATTCCATCTCTCTTTCTCTCAATTTCATCCTTCTATGGACATTGTTGGCTACCAAATCTCTATGTTCAATAACATTACCCTCCAAAAAGAGAGGAGGGGGACCATTATTCTCATTTTCACATGTGATGGCATCTTTTGTCTCTGCCACTACTTCAAACACGCTTGGCCTACAACATAGTGTACCCTCCACAAATCTGAGGCGAAGTCTGGAAACCTTAACTATTGATCCCGTGTCATAGTTTCCATCCAAACTCTTGTCTAAAATTGCCTCTATGTTTCTAGCATTTTCATCCATCTTCACATGTCGTTTCACCTATACATGATGTCAACATAATATCTAATTTTGGTGAGTGACAATTGAAAATCATAAAATGTTGTTCGTTTAAATGATTTATCATAATCAAGTTTCTTACCCATTGAACGAGGTCAACCTCCTCTTCATTTAGGAGGAGGTTAAACTCCATTGAAGCCTCCATCCACAACCAAGTAAAAGATAAGATTTGCCTCACCTGATGAGGGTCAAACCCTAGTGTTATCCATTAGTCAACGATCATGAAGCAAATAAATTTTAACCCTCATAAAGAGGGGGAGCCAATAAGTTAACCTGATCAACCCCATTGGTTCACAAAAACAAAATTAACTTAAGGAATGTGTAAAAACTATGAACCCAAAGGTAAAATAGAAGAAAAGAGCCCAATAATACCAAAATTTAGATTAGAATATGACAACTTAGTTGGGGTAATTCTACTAAAAGTTACCATGCCCTCACTCGGAAACCTAGATAATTTTCTTGTAACCATCCGAGATTGTTTGAATTATATATATTTTATAATACTATATATATTACTATTATATTATATATATATAGAGAGAGGAGAGAGAGAGAAGGAGGAGATCCATCGTTATGATTGTATTTATTTGAAGCATTTAAGGGAAAAATATTTAGAGTGTATAATTACCAACATTCCTTCTAATTGACGGTTTTACCTTATTGAATTTCATTCATTCATCTTCTGTTACTACAATATAATAAGAATGAATTTATACTGTATATGTGTGTTATGTATGACCAACCAGTCTTGCCACATGTGCAATTCCATGATTAGCACTAGGATACATGACTTCATATAAACATGTTAAGTTTTGACCATAAAATATATATTTATATTACTTAAAAAGGATAGTGAAATATTTTATTTATATTTTTTTTATTTTTAAATTAATATTTTTTAAATTTCATTTGTCAAATCCATAATGTGATAACAAAATGATACATAACAACACAACATTAAAATGTTTTAAATATATATATATAATTACTTCTTGTTGCTTTATAGCAATTGAAAACACACACATATATACTTATGTTAGTTATTAATATTTCTCCTAAATATCACATCTTTACTCCATGTTGAAAAATGAAATACTAGTTTTGAAATGTCGTGTGTCAATTCCATATGGAGAGAAAAATGATACATAAAACCCAACATCAAAATGTTTTAAATATATTAAAAATTTTACTTCTTGTTGCTTGATAGCAATTGAAAACGCACACATACACATATATATAGTTGTGTTAGTTATTATTATTTCTCCTAAATATCACATATTTACTTCATGTTGAGAAATGAAATACTAGTGCATATTTTTCATATTCCACTTTAAATAGTACTATTTTACTTAAAATATTTTTTTTTGTAAAATAATTTTCAATTAATGATTAGCATTGAAATATTTTTTTATTAATTACATAAAAAATTGCAAGCTAATACAATATTTACATATTGTTATATTTGTCATCTAAAGAGGAATTGAGACCAACATCCCCACTGACATGACAATCACCGACCACCACGATGCCCCACCTATGCTAATTACACAATATATTGAATAATATAGAAAAAAAAATGCTTATATATATATATTTTAATTTAGTGAATTCTATTAAAAAAAAGTATTCTATCTAATAATTTATTATTCTTATTTATTATAGGAAGTTCTTTCATACAATATATGGTAACATATTAATTGTAAATTATTTGACTATGTTGGAATTATAACACTGAAAAAAGGATGAATGGAAGTTGGAAGACTTACTATAGGCTTGAAGGAATTTTAAGTCCACATACATTTGGATTTGGGGAAAAGAATCTCCTCTTTATGAGTCTTACCACTCCTACTATTTAATATGGGCATGAGGTAGGTTTGTTTTTGTAGAATATTGAGATATTCATGTAGAAATATTGAATAGGTCTAGTTTATAACCTACACACTCAAGATTAAAGGAAATACTCATAACCATATTCTCTTTATTGAAGCAAGCTCTTCCCCCATTGAAAGCACGGTTATGATTGGGTATCTTATTTATATGAAAAAATTATACAATATGCATACCAATAGGTTTCCTAAAATTGCTTGTAACTCTAGCGAAAAGCCCTCATCTTTGGCTCAAGAAAGGGTAGCATACAGATTCTCATCCTTGTCTTGGTGGACCATTGGGAAAATATCATCACATCTAAAAAGGAGAAATTATGTGGAAATAAAGAGAAAGGGAAAAAGGAAGCTATGATATTATAATTAGGTGATCAACCCCAATGTAGAAAACAAAAATTACCGCTCTATATTGGTTACTTTTAAGAAGCAAAAAAAATTGCTAAGATCAGAACTAATTCTCATGAGCTTCATGGTGAAGCTATTTGTTGATGAATTCCCAAAATCCCATGGAAAAATAGAGAGTGTAACTTATGGGATCCTATAAAGGTTGAAGATGAAAATAACTTTCTCTTATATTGTCCATTTTATATACACTGCCAACCTTATTTACTTTTAACTTAATGAAACTATGATGATATAGAAACATTTTTCTCACATTTTTTTCACTATAGAAATAAAATGTTTAAGAGCTCCTATTAATCTCTTACATTTTTAAGGTTCAATAGACCATATAGGTCTTATGGGACATCGATCATCATCATCATAATAGTAATAATAATAGTACATGTCAATTGGAAGTATTTGGAGTGGTTGAGAAAAATGGTGTGATCCTCACTACCTTTATTATATTATGATTTTAAGATCATTATTTTCTTTTTTTTGGGTTATTAGTTAACTAATAACCTCGATACCAAATGGTGTCTTTAAAAACTACTTATGGATTAAGATAAGTAATTAATATTAATAATAATATAATAATTGCCTCCTCGTGAGACAACCGAGTGGTTGGCATGTTATCCTTTCCACCTAGTTTGAAATATCCATAGGGCGAGTTACCATTAGACATTATTTGAAAACAACCACTTGACTTAATCCCAAAAACATTATTGATTCACCTTCATACATACCATACCATATATTATATATATATATAATATATATATATATATACTATATATATATTAAAATTAAAAATCATTTGAAAAACCAACATGTAAATAGTATCTGAAAATATTATTTGAATATTTTTATGTTTAATCTCAATAACTTTAATTATAATTATAATATTATATTAAAATTAAAGAGAATTTAAGAAAATAACCAAAAAAATAAAAAAATTAAAGATTTTAGAAACAATGTTTCACAAAATGTAAAATAATGGCACCTATAAGCACATTTTATAGTCCAGATTAAGGGAAGTGTGATTTTGTCCAGCTCAAAATGGAGTTGATACATATATTTTTTAAAATAAACACAAAATGGTATCTAATTAAACAAAGCAATGTTAATTATAATGAAAATAAAAATAAGAAATGAATTAGCTACATTTTTACCACATATACATATATTCACAATTAGATATATAACACATACTCTAATATTGTCAACCTAATTTATGATATAATAATTTAGTGTTCTTAAATAATCATTTTTAATATGAATTATTATCATTATAAATAATATAATCAATAAAGTTAAATAGTTAAGATATATTTTAAGTGTTTAGGAAAGGATGATAATTCTAAATCATATGGTAGATAATCCTAAAATAAGAAGGAACATATAAAATTAATATTAAATTTATTGAAATATTAAATAACATCTTCATATCAAATAAATATATTATTTAGGATTTGAATAATTAATGTATTTCTTTAAATTCTATTTTAATATTGAAAATGAATTTAACTCTAGAAAATAAGGGTCATTTAAGAGTAGAGAATATAAAATTAATTAGATAAAATGGTACATGTTATGAAAAAAATAAAATAAAATGGTACATGTTATGAAAAATAATTTATTTTATTAGGTAAAATGCCTTATATTTTTAACCTGAAGTGTATTTATCTTTTTACATATAATTACATTTCATTAAAAAAAAATATCAGCAATATGAAAATGAATATACTCTAATAATTTAAAATTTATTGAGGAAGTTAAATATAATCTAATGAAAAAACGAATTAGTGACATTTTTTATCACATTTACTTGTGTTCATATACATAACACTCATATTGTGAAACTAATTTATAATATTTTATATTATTCCTAAATAAATA
>APFE031394139.1:25739-68610 GCA_000404065.3 Pinus taeda | reverse complement strand
GAGGCCTCTCTCACTCACCATGATACTCCTTAGCCTCCTCCTAGTAGCAAACCCAAGAAATTTTGAGAGTTTTGAGGCATTTTTGGTATTTTGGGGAATTTTACAGGTTTTGGCCATTTGACTGGTCTCACCCTGCGCGCGACCATACATGGGGGCAACTCAGAACGGGGAAAACTTTGCATTTTTGGAATTGTCATGCAAAAATACATTTGCCTATGGATGGGTTTCAGATTTTATGGAGATTTGGGCTTCCAAAAGCTCAAAATGCATGCAAATTTTGACTTTCTGCCCCTATTTTGAGTTGCAGAAAGCTATCTTGGGAGAAATGACTTTTGAGGGGTAAAATCATCTCCAAATTCAAAAATTGTGGTGGAGTTGGAAGGTAGACTCGTAGACCTTTCCAACGAGATATCTTGCACCTGATTTAGACACCAGGAAGGCCCTCAAACAGAGCTGTGAATGTGCATGATCAGTCAGAGTGATGTGTGCGACCTGTCAAGGAAATTTGCCTGTTTTGACCAGTTCGGCCAACAAAACATTGTTTTCACCTTGGTTGACTTTTGAGGCATGTAAATGATGGATTTTTGTGTAATTTTCATGGCACTTAGATACTTTTACTCTCCTTGAACACTTCTAGAAGTTTCCTTCATGTAAATGGTAAATATTTAATGCATGGATAGGTTTCCTAAGTTTTAGAGGCAAGTTGTTTTGACTGCCTATTATCTAGTGATTAGTTTAGAATTAGTTGAAACAGCTCCTAGGAAGCTGAGCTCGACCCCTAGAGGTGGGGAAAGGAGTTAGATCTTCTATATTATGCCTTCTCTTACTCATTTTCATGGTTGGACTCTTGAGGGAGAAGCTCCTATTGTATATTTCACTTGTATCTCTGCAATTTGAGGAAAAGGAGGACCAGGGTTTTGCAGACATCATTGGGATTCTTGTGGACTCTTGTGTTGATGGTGTGTTCTCTTATTGTAATTGTAAGTGTGTTTATGTGTTCCATATCTTTCTTTACTGCAGCTTATTAAATAAATGAAGTGATAAAGTTTGAATTCATGCATGTCATGCTCAGCTTTCAAATTTGTTTAATGTTTATGTTTTCCACTGTCTAAAGAGGATTCAAAGTCATTGTTTGCCTTCTTTAGCTTCTCCTCTTTCCTCCTTGATCATCCATCCTAGCTAAAAGCATCAGCACAAACTCCTACCTTGCCCCAAAGACCCACCTGCAAAAACTGAGCTCAATCCCCGCACCCTAAATTGCAGATCCTCAACTTGCCACAAAAAAACCCCCAAATCAACTTTCAAATCAGTTTACTAGCCTAATATCTGTGTTACCTTGATTTGTCATCTCTTCCCATTGAAAATTTAACGAGATTGACCGGAGAGAGCCTTCTCATACCCCGTAGGGCTAGCTACGAGGTGAAATGGTTTGATGTTGCCTTGAAGGTTTGCCTTTCTCAGCCTGAGGTGAAATCTTAAGCGCTAACAGTTAGTAAGCCCAACTTCTTTACAATTGTTTCAGAAATCAAGTTTACTTGTGAACCACTATCAAATAAAGTATCAATCTTTTGATGCTTGGAAATAACTCTAATATGAAAAAGCTCATGTCTTTTCCTCTCATTTTCTTCATTATCAATAGATTGTGCAGAATTACTTGTAAATGCTTCAGAATTTTTACCTTATATACTTGTGGCTGTGACTGTTGTTTCATCACCTGAGTCTGACCCCAAGTCTTTATGAATAGAAGCATCAGTATTCTTCTTCTTACCACTGAACTTCTTGGGTTTCAACTCTGAATGCAAAGACCAGAAGTGTTCATCATCATGTCCATCCTTCTTGCAGTGAGTGCATGAAGGTTTGTTTTTCTGTACAGTGTTTGTCTTCCTCTCTTTCCATTTTTGCTTCTTATTTTCCTTGTTCTTTCTTGCAAAGGGTTTTGATGATCCCCCAATTTCTGGGTTCACATTCTTGCTCCTAGCCTCTATATGTGTGCCCTGAACGGATACCTCATCTATGTTGGTGTGGTTAAACATGAGAATGGTGTGCCTCAAATAGTTGTGCAGACCACCTATATACTTCAACAAAGTTTGAGGTGAGTCTAGAGAAATGCCTAGAATTAAAGCTCTTTTTCTAAATTCCTAGGTGTAGCTTTGTACACTTTGGCCCTTTAATTGGCAAAGAGTTTGCCAACTCATCATTGCTTGTTGCATATAAGCTAGCGGTTAGAATTGTTTTTTAATGGCAGAAAAAAATTAATTCCAGGTAGAAAGAATTTTACCATGCTTCTTCAAATCAGCGTGTGTCTTGCCTTCCCACCACACTAGGGCAGTTCCTCCAAGGTGAAGGCTAGCCAGCTGAATTTTTCTCCTTTCTAAATTGATGTTCTACACCCTACAATATGCATCAATCTGTCTAATCCAGTTATCTAGCTTTTTAGCATTTAGTTCACCATCATAAATTGGTAAATCAAATTCCACATCTAATTTAATCACAGTAGTTTTCTTCTTTTTCTTTCAGGGTTAGTTTTAAGTGAAGAAGATGATGAGGATGGTGATGATGGAGTAGATGGTGGAGAAGGCTTCTCTTCTTTTCCTTTGCCTTCTGGATGGTCATCTAGAAGAGGTTCCTCTGCTCCTTTTTCTGTTTGAGATGCTGAAGTGCTTTCACCTCCACCTTTCTCAAATTCTCGATACATCTCTTCACCATGGCTCTCATGGTCATAAAACTGTCCATGGACTGAGAGTCTGATTTTGATGAGGTTTGTTCTGTCATCCTCCTCCTAGGATAGACTTTTCCAATTTCTAGATTAGCCTCAACAAGTTCTCCTTCTCCTAATTTGAACTTTGATCTAGTTAGCATTCAACAATCCAACACAAGCTTGTCTAACCTTAGCAAACCTAAAGCTCTGATACCACTTGATTTGATAATGAGATCTTAGACAATTATTAAGGTATTACAGACTCATGTGCATGGATTTGCCTATGTTACTTTGTGCAATGGATCGATAATATTGCGAAATACATAGACAATGAAGCAGTTAAGGAAACATAATAGACAAACACACATAACCACAGCAAGTTTAATATGGAGTTCACCCAAAACTCTTGGGCTATGTCTCCTAGTCCAGCCTTCAGTGGTGACCTCTCTATTATGTCTTCAAGAGCAGACTTTTACAAAGTATGAGCTCAAATTGAGTCTCAACATAACAGATACAACAGCAAGAGTTTTGCTTCAATCCCTCAAGCTTCTCTGAGTACACAGACTCTTTCTATCACTCTCTGTCTCTGTCTTTGCTCTGTCTCAGCACTGCTTGCCTCTGTCTTCTATTAGTCAGTGGCTTTAAAGCCAATTGGTGTTGTCTGTTCATTCCCCTTCTCAGGCTCTCTGGCTCCCAGTCTCTGTCCCCTCGAATCCCCCTCTGAACGTTAGCAATCATTGCTAAACGCCTCCAGGGATGGTGGCCACCTGTTCTGTAATGGAATGGACCATCGATGCCTTCGAAATCCAAAAATGGTCATTCTCTATTTACACAGAGAAATACATGTAAAACTGTGAAATCCGCCAATCTATCATTTATCAGATTTGAAATGTTATAAAGTGCGCCTTATAACTCCTATCGGGTCGGCCTTTATATCACGCATCTCCACCGTTGATCTGAGAGATCTTGATCCAATGGTTGAGATCCATTTAGGGTTGCTCATGCATATGGGGGTTAACCACTCGAAAAGGGTGGTTTTCTCTCTCCAACGCCTGGACACGTGGCAACCAGTGTATGGGCTCAGGTGGAGCCCGGCCAAAACCACTTTCCACCTACAGCCCACCCAAAATCCTGCTTGTTTCATGATTTTCCTTTGTATTTAAAAATACATTAAAACATTGAAAATCCCACAAAATGGCTCATATCGGACTCGAAATTATATACAATTGCATTAATAAACCCTTTCAGGTCTGGTTTCATTACATCGGCACATTTCCTTTGTATTTCATTCATTTTCGCGGAAATCCGAAATACACAGGAAAATGTTGTTTTCCGGATCTCAAAATATATCAAATACCATTCATAATTTTATCAGGTCTGTTGGAGAGGTAAATCCCCTCTACGGATAGAGGCGATCCCTACTAGCCCAAAGGGGGTCTAGCAACAATCAAGCAATGCTACTCTGCAGGTTCCTAGTTGTAATTAACAAGTGGGTAAAGGAAGCCTACTTGGATTCCAACGCTATGTTTGACGAAGAGATGATCCTCTCACTCCTTCGCTCCAGCCAATCACAGTCCTCCACTATCCTCGCGAACGGACACCTGCACAAGCAAAGAGAGAACAAACACTAGCGTAAAATCTACTATAAACAACTATGTATCAGTCAGGATAGATACAATTTACATTAATCATTCATAGGACAAATGGAAATGGAACCATAACAGTAGTCATCTATCTTTATTGATCATAAAATAGAGTAAGGTACAACCGAAGTCCTGACACTGAGTCCTTCTCTAGAGGGCCCAGCCAGCATGTCTTCCAAGCATTCACCTTTGAAGTGGATCTCCCAAGTCAAAGAGGTCTCTCTCTCACATACAAGGCAACAAACTTATGACCTTCCTCAAGCTCAAAAGCAATCCTCACACAACACACCAAATGCCTACAATGAACAGCACTAATGCACTAAGAATTCTTCCAACAAAGTCTATATGTTCCAAACTAGATGTTCATGGGCAATGGAGGAGGCTTATAAAGGAGAAGGAGTCTCCATGAATAGGTAAAGGATGAGCTTTCCCCCAAGATAAGTGGATGATCAGTCGAACAGACATGCCAGAGAAAGGATGGCGACCTCAACAATGCTAACAGCCAAGTCTGGAATTATCTGGAAGGCTGGCTGTTAGAACAAACCCGCCTAAACAGGATCAACGCGGGTGCAAAACTGGGCTGGCGCGCTGGCATCGCAAATCAACTATAGAAGAGGCCTGATCAGCGCGTAGTGATACAAACGGAGGGCGCGCTGTCCGTGAAATTAGACCAGCGCGGAAAACACGTGTGCTTCCGCACTGGCAGCGCAGCAGTTACATTATCCTCCGCCAGTCAGCGCGGTTATTTTAGAAACAGACGCGATGATCCAATTAACCTAGGCAAAGAGGGTTTTTAGCCATTTAAGAGAGCATAAGCCAGGTGAATGTGGTTTTATGACACGGTGGGGATACTGACAAAGTGACAGTGACATTTTACTATGTAACAGGGTCTAGCTATCACAGTCACAGTTGTTATCGGCCCCGCTCCTTTGCATAACTCTGATGCGATATTGCGATATCGCAATCGCATATTGTTGATCCTTCAGGCTGTTTGTAAGCGCTCCTTTGTAATCGCCGATTGTGATATCGTGAGTTAATATGGACCGTTGATCAGCGCGCATAGATCAACGGCTCTCGTTTAATCACACTGATTGATATCGCATTTCCCATAGAGCCGCCTCCAATAGACTCCGCCTGCCATCGTTGATTGCGATATGCTGATCGGATCTGGACCGTTAATCGGTCAGATTCGACAGCTCCGATGCATTGTTCCTTTGACCTTCGATAACTTTGTTTTGGGTCATTTCTTCGTGTTTTACACTCCCGATAGTGTTATCCGCTATTTCTAAGAGTCCTTCTTTTGCGATAATTTTGATCTTTAGAAGACTTAGAGGTTTTTTAGGATCCATTTGGATCATTATCTTGGTGTAGATAAACAATTGGCGTTGCACAACTGCATAAATGACTAAGCTCTCCTGTGGCCCCCTGTGGAAAGAAAACAACAAGTGGGAGAATGTTGGGTTGTGTTATATTCTTTCCACGACCAACAACCCTAGTGAACCGGGGTTAGAGGGGGGGCGGAGCCCCCCCTTCGTTGCGTTGATTGCGCAGTGGGGGGGTCACAGGGGGTTTGAGGGGGGCGGTTAGCTCCCCCTACAGGGTCCAGCGCAGCGCCTTGGGGAAAATATTTTTTGGGACTCTATATTAAGTGGGTGGACCTACCTATGGTTTTGTGCATGGTTTTCGCACATGGTTTTGGGCGCGATGGTTTTTGTTCCATGGTATTGGATGCTTTGGCATGTATATATATGTATTGTAACATTGAAAGGAACATAATGAAAAATCAATCTAGTAGTCCTGATTTTGGGATCCAGGGGAAAATATCTGTGTATATTTGTTTTATGTGGTATGTTCTCACTATTGTTTATTTTCTGTGTTTTAGAATTCTTATGCAGATAATTTTTGTATGGAGTTAAAACCTATAGGAAAGTGCTTCTTTCTAGATTGAATAATTTTTTTCTGAAGCTCATCATAAGTTA
The DNA here is from genome assembly GCA_000404065.3 of Pinus taeda. Classification (NCBI taxonomy): domain Eukaryota; kingdom Viridiplantae; phylum Streptophyta; class Pinopsida; order Pinales; family Pinaceae; genus Pinus; species Pinus taeda. The sequence goes on along the minus strand of APFE031394139.1, from coordinate 62,290 downwards.
AGTTGTATATGTCCATGACCAGACCTTCATCAAGAGGAACAATTTCCTCTGCATCATCTGGGGCTTTCCCTTCTGCCAGAGGAGGGGGAGACTGAGTGGTGTTCTATTGTGCACAAGCCATGAGATCAACATCTTGGTTCTACTGCTCCGAATCTACCTCCATTTCTTGAATTACTATCAAGTCTTCAATCTCCTAGACAAGTTCCTTATCTTGTTATTGCTTTCCTTCTTCTTCAAGTAGACAATTCTTCTCTTCTTCTTTAGCTTGCTTCAACATTGTTTCTTCATATTCTTTTCTCCTTCTTCTTCTTGCATTCGACTCTCTTATTCCTCTTGTTATTCCTTCTACCTTGATTCTTTTTCCCTCTTTTTTGTTTCCTCCTCCTTTCTGCCACCATAGTCGCTTTTAAGATAATTGTATCTAGTTTAAATTTGCGGCTCTGCTCCAACGTTGGACTATGTACAACATTGCTCTTAGACTTTGAACTCATTGCATTGTGTTTCTCTAATGTTTATACTTCCGGAGTGGCTTCCTGCTGTGGAGTTTCATGTGATGGGCCTACAAAGATGACTAGTACGCTAGGATTAGAGGCATTATAAAAATTCTTGATATTTTCCTCCTTTGGTCTAGAATAGTCCCACTTGGCCAATTGAAGTGTATCTTTGCACGATGTTTCTTGCAAACACTTCTAGGATCGTACAGGTGATATTCCATAAGACTAAAATTGAATTTCACTACCTCATTTCCTTTAGTTTATGCAGCCTTCACATTCTTAATCTCGTACGATCCTATCTGCAAAGGAAGAGTGAGCCAAGGTGATTTCTTCTTCCTCTGCAAGACTCTTGATAAGCCTATGGAAAGATGGTACACAACTTCCTACATGACCAATTTGTCAAGGGCATAACTCGGTAGCAAATGTGGTGAATTTTGAAAACCAAACACCTTGAGGTAAGTACCATCAGGTGAGGCAAACCAATCAACAATTTCTTCTACTGCTGCCATAGACTCACAGGACATGAAAGGTGGATCTTCTTGAAAAATTATCATGTACAATAATATAAGGAAGTTATCAGTCAACTTCTCTATGACTCCTCTATAGATAGCCTTTGAAAGAAACTTGCAGTAGATATGGAAAGTAGGCTCTTTTGGTGACCAATTCCAGCTCATGGGGGGGAAATAATTTTGAGCACATATCCCATCCAACAAGTATGCAAACATATAGAATATGGTTTGATTACTCTTTGTGGGGGTGGGTTCTTTGCATTTGTCACATGGATCTTTAGTTATTGGGCTAACAAATCCAACCAGTTGGACACTCTCCCTTCATTTACAATTTGATGAAAAATATATGCCCAACCTTTGGGAAAGGTCTCAGTACCCTTTTGACCATAGATTCAAAAACATAGAACTATCAACTACTGGAATACATTTCTAAGAGATTTGGTCTTGTATGTGTTGTTGGGTGTCTGGTGGAATTTGGATGGCTCTTTCACCCCACCTTTGATGACATCCTTAGTTCTTAAAAAACCGGTGATTGCATAAAAATGAGAGTTCGTGTATGCTTTTGGCAAAGGTAAATGATACATAAGCTTAAAATCATGAGCCATGTATGAGACAAGAAGTTTTCCACTAACACTTCTCAAGATCACACTCTTTCCATCTATATGCGACAAGATCCAATTAATGATGTATGTACAAGGGAATAACGGGAAACGGCATGCAACTTTGTGAAAGCCTGAATAATGGAAATTTATGTAAACATGTCTGTCTTCAAGATCTACTTTGGAAATAGTTATTGTGAATGCATCTTTTATTGTGTACCATGTGATATCCGAATCTTTCCCTATGAAGAGTTGAGTGTTTGAGAGAATAGGCAAGGTGATAGCGGTACTCTCAACTACTTCATCAGTGCTGCTTTATGTGGTGTCCTTTGAGGTTGATATCTTTGGAGGCATGATGAAAACAACCGATAAAAGAGAGATAAGCTAAAAAAGCCGCAGTACCTGTATCACAAGATGCACTCATAGTGAATACAAATCAGATCAAGAAAAATAGTTCATTCAACAATATTAAAGCAAAAAATCAGTCATTAGAGAGAAGGATTGCACAATTTCTAGGTTGAAGGTGGCGCACTGAGCTCATAAACTACATAGTGTGCAGTCTGAACAACAAAGGAAGGAGCTTGAGGCTTGAGACTGCACAATGCACAGTCTCAATTGGGTTGACTTAGGAGGGATATTGTGCATTCCGTAGTCTCAATGGCTAGGGATGAGGCTTGAGGCCTAGAACTGTGAAATACGCAGTTGGGAAAGCCAATGATTGTGCATTGCGCAGTCTCAAAGGCCAAGCATGAAGCTTGAGCCTTGAGAATGTGAATTGTGCAGTTGGGAAGGGAAATTCTTGGCCATGATTGCACATATCTGACGGGGAAGGAGAGATAAAATCATTAGATCTGAGTGTTGGGGAAAGAAGGAATGTAGATCAACCTCAAGGGAAGTTAGGTAAGTGAAAATGAAATTCCATTTTTAAGCATGCAAAAGGAAAAGCACACATGCACAAAATGACCCAACAACAGCAACTGCTGATAGGAAAAAAGTAAGAAGTTGATGCAAACCTTGTAAAAAGTAAATGACAGACTGAACTAACACTTATACAAGATAATAATAGTTAAAACACTAGCTACTATGAAAAGAAATAGGCAAAATAACACTCAGAAACGCAAAAGTGACAAAAAATGACACATGCAATTCTTACCCATAAAAGCACCGCAAACTAAGTCGAAAGCTCCTTGATCTAGTTAGGAATGATAGGGATCCAAGATCAAATGTGAAAATGAGCTCTAGAGGTGTCTATTATATAGATCTATCCAGGTTAGGGTTTATGACACACATGCCTACAATCAAGGAAAAAATGGCACTTATCTTAAGATCAAACAACTTTGTGCCACTTGTCGAACATTAATTATGCAATCCCCATTTTTTAGGGATGGCCACTTAGCGTTTCTTAGGAGACTTCCCATTCACATTGGAAAAAAGGGACTCTACAATTATTAGCAACAAGGGATTGTACAATTCACTATCTCAGTGAATTGCACAGTTTCTAAGTGAGGGAGAAGGCTCAACGCAATTTCTGTGCTCAAGGGTTGCCTGTCTTCAAGGATTGTGAGTTTATGATCCTTAAGACCTAGCTCAATTTCCAGAGACAATGGATTGGATAGTTCTAAGAGGGAAGACCAACAATAGATGCAAGATCAAAGCTGTGTTAGAAAATGCTCAGCTAAGATCAAAACAACTTAATCAAGTCATCACAAGCACTACATGCAAAGATAAGTCTTCAAAATCAGAAGGAATTCTTGATGATAAAGAAAGATAGGTCCTTATAGTTAGAAGGTAGGCTCCAAAATCAAAGCATAGGCAAAATTTTGGAGGGGGGTTGTAGCATATACAACACTTAGATAAATATAATAACTTATGTACATTTGATTTATGAATGATGATTCATGCTTCATATGGTGATGAGATGATATATGCTTCTATATGAGTCATGAATGAATGTTTAAAACTCTGTATATTCATAGTTGACAATTGCTTATGATGTATTTGGCTATATGGAATGTTGTGTATTATAAATATTGTTAATGATTTATAGACTATGCTATTTGATAAGTATACATGTATATAAATGAAGTATCGATCTTGTGGACTATGCACATATATATGCATTGTTGTAATTTTATGATATTTTCATTATTTAAAGTTGGGATGCGGGCTTCTTGTGTGAACCTATAACTTACACGTTATCTTGATGAAGATCTGAAAATTCCTATCTTATAGGAACAACTATCTACTATGTAGTAACCAAAAAGGTTGGAATGCTTTGACTATATAATCAACCTTTTGAGTCTTGTCTTTATTGGTTTGGATGAAGTGATAGCCCTAACCCCACATAGAACCATCGTGTGGTCCTAGGTCACTTAAAATCTCATATCACCCCACTAAAAGCCTTCTTGAACTTCTGTAAATCTTATGTTCACCTTGATAGTCCCGAGGCCGAGAGGTGGAATTGGAAACTATCACAAATAATTCTATTTTTCATGTCTATTAAGCAATGGGACCACCTGTCGCCTGTTGGCACTGTCATTGTGATGTGCATTTTTAATCTGGAAGTGGTGGTAGAGTGGTGGTGACAACTGATAGGAAATTTTCCATATGTTAGTGCCATCAACCGATAGGACCACCCATTTCTCGTGGATGTTTTTGTTACGAGTGCCTTCTCTATTGAATGGTTGTTGCAGAGTAGTGATGACATTTGGCACGAAAATGGCCATCTATAGTGACCCTTGTTAATGAGGTGTCACCTCAGAATGATGAAATCGAGGTGCAAGACCAATCAATGGCTCTCGTTCACCTCGGGTCCCCCTTGATCCGTTGTAAGTTAACAAGGGGAGTGGGGAGTTGACATGGGGACTCTCGCCACGGGTCCCTCATTAAATGATGATAGTTTTGGATCTTGCACCCCCTCCCCCTCCCCATTAACTTACAGTGAACCAGGAGGGACCTAAGGGTGAATGAGAGCTATTGATTGTTCCCACAACCCAATCCAAGATCAATCAACGACTCTAGTTCACCCCTAGGACCCCATGGTCTATTGTAAGTTAACCTTGGGGGGAGGGGGGTTGGAGGGGTCTGAAACCAAAAACCACCCAGGAGGAAAACCACCTAGGTTTTGGATGGAACCACACCATGGAACCCCACGTAGGGGTGGCTACCTTACAGATGAATCTTGCACTATACTGACATGGAGATTCCACCGGGTTGTAGTAAGATATTATGTGAATTCCATGTAGGGGCCTTGGGTGAAGTGGATCTACTTGCGATGACATGGAAGAGCCACTTGTGCTACACGTGGAAATCCCTAGTTGACATGGAATTATGAAATTAGGTATACATCAAATAGGCATTAATTTTAATCTGAGAGTCTAATTGGGATAAAATTTATATCACTATAAATTTCTCGATGAGAAGGACGTGATGGCTGTATCAAAATCTAATTCTGCTTTGAAATCAGATAATTTTTGTAATCCCATATTCATGACAAACTTTGGAGGTTGGGTTAATTTGGCAAGTAACGCCTCTCATAGCCCGAGAAAGTACAAGGGAGTGGGAGGAAGTGTGAAATTCATGGGGTGTTCCCTTGAAGGCATGGACTTGAAATTCTTCCCTCTATTCCACCATTTTGTCATTGAGTCCCTGGATTTGTATTGAATGACTTGAGCTAATCTTCATCTAGGATGATCTCTTTAGCTAATATGTTATAATAGGTGCAAATAACATATGGGCTAAGAGATGATAGTGGCTTTCCCTTGGCATATTTTTGGTTTTATACATTTGTGTGACTTATAATCTAGGAGATGGCCTTTAAATATGGGAAAAATAATGGGTGCACTGCCACTTTGTACAACCATGATTGGTTGATGTTGTGGTAGATATTAGCCTATTTTTAAGATATATTATTGTTGAATGACACATTGAGTATTGTTAAAAATGGACCTAGGGTATTGAAAATTGTTTCTTCCTCCTCATTGTTATAGGTATCTTGATGATAGAGGCATTTATGGTATTTCTATTATAGGAAGCCATGGTTTTCCATATAGTTGAACATAATACATTAGTGTGGTTATAAAATAAAAATAAATGGTTATTATTTGTTGGACAATGACTATTTCATTTAAAGCTTTGTTCTTGTACCCCAAAAATTTGAACATCATATCTATTGACATAGGTTTCAATATTCATGTTTGAGATACAAAAGGTGTGAAGCGTGTTAAAGTCGGTCTTTACATCCCTCCGTCAGAGATCATTTCTCTTTATTGCATTTCATTTTTAGGTGTCTCTCTTGCTTCACTCAGTTGCATTCTGCTAGGGGCATGCCATAATCTGACGGAAGGGTCTGGTCATTCATTACCCCTCATTCCTTGCACTGTTGGCTCATGTCTGTTCATTGAAATCAAGTTTTTGAGTCACTTACAGTCCTGTTTTAGTCTTTTGATTAGCAAGAGTCATTTTAGTCACTAGGTCTAGGGTTTCACAAGTTGTGTCTTCAAGCTATCCAATAAAGCCAGCAGGCTAGAGGAAGGTTCTTAATAAGTTGTCATTTCAAAGATTTTCATCATCATATGGATGGATTCTAGAGGATTCATTCACTAAAAAGTGAAAATTTAATGAATGAATCAGTTTCCTACCTTATAGAGGCAAGTTGTTTGATTGCCTAGATTTTAGTGCTTGGTTTAGAATTGGTTGAAATAGCTCCTATAATGATGAGCTCGACCCCTAGAGGCAAGGGAATGGGTTGGGCTAGTCTATATCATGTAATTTCTAAGTCATTTTCAGGGTTGGACACTTGGGATTGCTTTGCACATCATTGTACATTCTATCTCTGCATTTTTGGCTAAGGAAAGACCAGGGTTTTGCAGCACTTCTTGGGATCCATGTGGCTCTGTGTTTTGATGGTGTTTTTCTCTATGTAATTGCAAGTTCATTGATGTTTATGTGTATCATTTTCCCTTCTCTTTTCTTCTGAAATTAAACAAATGAGTGATTAAGGTAGAATTCACTGGACTGCTATGCTCTGCCTTGAAATTTTGTTTAATTTTCAATGTTTTCATCTTTTTGAGAAGGACTCTTGAGACTCTCTTGCCCTCCTTGGCTCCTCACCAATCTGATCCATCCATTCATTCAATCTAAAGCATCAAAACGATTGCCTTCCTTGCCCCAATCAGAACTCTGCAAAAACTATGTCTCATCCCCGGACCCAAATTTGCCTTTCCCTTTTTCCGACTCAAAACCCCCAAAAACTCAAATCAAACCCTTGTACTTCATACCTAGCCTAAAATAAGTTGTTATTTTAGTCATCTCAAGCCCCATCGATTATCTTTGCTGAGATTGACTCGGAGAGAGCCCTCTCCTGTCCTCGTAGGGCTAGCTACGGGGCTGAGCGTGGTTTGATGTGGACCTAGAAGCTTACCTTTTCAGCCTGAGGTAAATCTAGGCTCTAACAAAGTGTAGGTGTTGAGGGTCAAAAGAATAGGCAAACGTAGAGTGGTGGGAGTGATAAACATGTGACAATGTATTTAGTTGAGGTTCGCAAAATGTCCAATTCATTCTAGTATGCTTTTATTGGAGTAACATGGAGTGCAAAGGATGTAATACTATCAACAATTTGTAAGGCCAATGTTGCCAGGTGTGCAGGGTATGGTAATAGAGATTGATGGAGAATCAACATGCATTGAAATAGGTGGGTTTTGGTAGTCACTGTGGTTTTTTGAAATGGGTGTCATATAAGGGTTCAAGGGTTTGGAAAAATGTTGGTGGGTTTCCAAACCCTTACCCTTGACAAAACAAGTGTTGTGGAAAATGGCATCTTGTTAAATGGTAAGGTGGGTCCTTTTACCCCAGGTTATATAACTATTGGAAAGAATGGGGAAATGAAATATGTCGACCATTTTATCTAATACAAAATAATGCAAGGGAAAGAAGGGAATCACTTACCTATAAATGGAGGGTGGTTCTAATATAGATGTATGGTGAATGTTGATGTTTTAATGGAAGAATATTTAACAAACAATCATTAATATTTGTGGGGTGATGGATAGTGCTATACTTCGTGGATGATAAAAAATAATTGGGAAAAAATGCCATTTTAAAACATTTTTTGCTTTTGGCATGAATTTTGAACACACATTAATGATGATGGTACTTTGGCATGAGTAAAATATATTTCTTATGTGTTGTGTCACTAAGGAAAGTACTTTATTCAATGACATGTCTCCAAAGAAATATATTTTTCTCAATGACTTAGAGATGGCAAACGAAAATTTCCATATATTTAGAGAAATATGATGTTTTAGTGTCGTTTTGTTGAGGAATGGTCTTTTGTCTGCCAATAAGAAATGATCATTTGTTAACATATCGGTGGAAGAAGTCATTGGAAGAAATACTTTTTAGTGGAATCATTCCACTGGAAAAGATGGTTTATAGTGAAGAAGGCAACAATTTGACAAAGATAGCTTGGATTTTTATTTATTTTATTTTTTTTTTTTTATTTTTTTTTTTATTTTTTTTTTTTTGGGCAAAATTAAGAGATGTTTTGCTAAAAAGAAGTTTTTTTTCTTGCATCGTGTCACCAATAAATATATTTTTCTTGTCATATGTTGCTGAGAAAAGAAATTTCTTTGGTGTTGTATCATTGAGAAAGGCACCTTACTGGTGTTGGATCACAAAGGAAAACACTTTTCTAATGATACAAAGAAATATTGGTTATGAATTTTTTTATTACAAGAGTTAATCTAAGAGGAGAATAAGAACATCAAGCATCATGAAACAACCCCAAAAGAAGAGTGATTTCAATAACAAACAATATAGTGAAATTACTTCACCCCTTAACAAAATATAGATTCAAAGTCAACCACAGAAGAAGGCCCCCTATACCAATTTGAACTTGTTGAAGAATAAAAATCTCTAAGATGCCTTGAAATACAAATAGTAAGGGAAGGAGTTGATGCTAGCACAACATATGTGTAAATGATGAGGATGACATAGAAATGGTCAGACAAGCTAGGTCTCCCTCCACTAATGAGAAAAAACCTAAAATGATGGTTCCAAGGGATCCTAAATGTATCGAAAAAAGGTAAAATACTAAAGATGTAGCAGTTAGTAGGTGAGTCTTCATGCAACATGATGCAACACACGAGTTCCACTATGTTGTTTTCACAACATGATGATGGTGAGAGCATAATGATAGAAGAAGAGGGTGCAAAGTCACCTATAGCTATAGTATCCCTCCACTTAGTATGGCAGGAACTAGCCATAGTTGGCACTTTGGACACTAGTTTTTAGGTAACCATTAATCAAGCACCTTCCACTTCTATTTAATTAATTCAAAAATTGCATCAAGTGCACAATTGAGCTAATTGACCACCAAAAGAGATGTATGAAAAGAAGTTTCTAACTTCCACCATAAAGGATGTGTTCCATTGGACGCACATAATAAACAATTGAATTGGGTGAAAGGGGAACCATACAAGTTTTACAACAAGTAACATGATAAATTTTGGTCTATGAGGGAACATATCAAGAAATTAAAGAAATGATGTGGAGATAATAAGAGAAATGTAGGTGAAAGAAGTGGAGATCCAAAGTCAGAAGCAAAAAGTGGTCAAGGCAAGGGAATTAACAACTGATTTGTTAACATGCAAACTACCATCTCATCTCTACACTCTGTATTTGAAAAAGATGGTTCTAAATGTAAATAGAAAGGCCTATATTTGATAATTTCCCTTTTACTTAAAAGAGACAAGCAAAGCTTTCTATCGGATCTATTTTCTATCATTCTTGAAAGGAAGATTTTATTGCGTGAATTATATTTGCATATTACCAATTTCGAAAGAATACTTTGTGGAACTACAATCACTTGGTGGAGGATGTTAATCTCAAAGCATTTCAATCTTACTTGTAAAACGAGATCAAGTCTAGCTCAAGAGTTGGAGCTTATAAGTGTTGAATGCACCTTTATGGATTCAGCCAAAGATATCCTCTATGACTAACACAATCAAAGAACATAATTGAAGGGTTTTTAAGCCTTGAATTGGGAAAGTAATAGCTCAAAATCAATCCACCATTATTACTAAATTTATTGATTTGTATTCCAAGTTTGTTGGAAATGCAATACGATGCTATGAGAACATATGGGGAGAGCTCAAAGACAAGCTCAAGCAAAAAAGAACCGTATCCCATGGAAAACATCGATGCTTCATTCTATAGGAACGATATGTATGTTACAACCATTGATGAATTGGGATTATATTGGTTGGGACTCATTTTACATTTTCATTTATTGTTATTCCCTATTCTAGCTTGGAGATGTGGTATTTCATTTGATAAGAGAGGGCCAATAGCATATGGAAATTGATCACATATTTAAAGGAATTTCAGTCAATAGAGGCCAGCACACAATTCATTTCATATGATCTTAGGGTTAATTGAGATAAACAAAATCCTCCATCTTAATCTAATTTTGACTAACTGTGCGAGGAAGATACAAAATGTTGAGTTGGGGGTACGATGAGCTCAATATTTACCCTATTATGTTCCTCTGTTTTAATGCAATTTTCCTTTAGTTTGATCATTTAACCTTTCCTTTGCGCTTTTTGAATAATTTCATACCATTTTATCACTATTGAGACAATATGCATTCATACTTGAATTTTTCATCATTAATCGATGATTTTTGTTCAAATAAGAATATAATGTATGAATTTATGCTTGGGGGTTGTTAGGATTTTTTTTTTTTCATGTTATAGGATGTTGTCATTCCTTATTTTGGAGGATTTAAGATTGATTTCACCATCCAATAACATGCAATAGCGTTACTCATCAATATACATATGAGTTGTTGTAGAATCTTGTTCTATAAATGACAAGTTCATGACTTCTTATTAAGTTGTGGAAAAACACAAAAGGACTTCCAAACTATTTTTTTTTGTGCGCATCTAGATTACATGTTTTTGGCACGCTAGTTTCTCCAATATTATGATAGAACACATGTAAGATCCACAACAATGAATTTAGGAAGCAAGTAAACTATTATAGAGCTATTGGATCACTTCCCTCTTTTTAGGAGATAAATTATTTGTGTTTTCCTCTTCCAACTTGTAAAGAAAAGTTTCTAAAAGATAGAGACACAATTCTTGATAAATGTTAGTTATTTTTCTAAAAGTAGGACAAATGCCCAAGAACTTATTTAGAAGAAATTGTATAAATAAATAGACTTGAGAACCATTCATGGTTCATCATTAAATTTAATAGAACAAACAATGTTTTGAATCACAACTATTGAATTTATTTCCATTCTATTGAGTTAGTTTTTAGATCATTTAGTTTGTAGGAGATCATCTAGTGAGCTATAGAGTTAAGGGGTCCAACTATTGATGGTCTCAGTTATTTTTTTTATCATTTCCAACATTGATTTCTGTGTTTCTTTAAACATCGTGATTTATGTAATTTTATTTCTTGGTTTCGACAATATAAGAAGAGTAGAAATTCACTTCAATGCTTTGACACTTTTTTGTTATTTTATTTCTTGTAATTTTCTTGTTTAGCAATTTTTTTGGTTTTCTCGAATCAGATCCTCAAAGCTTGTCCTTGCTTTGTAAATGAGTGGGTATTTATACTATTGTGGCTCTGGTTACATCTGGTAGTTCTTCAGAATACCCTCAATTGAATTAGTTGAGGAATCACAAGATAATTTGTTATCTTAGTTTCTTCTAGAGTTATTATACAAAGAAACCAATTGGTAACCCTTGGGTTACCCTCCATTGAACTATCTTTAAAGTTTAGTTAATGATGTAATGAATTTGATGAATCAAAGTGGGAAAGCTCATGGTTTGTTGTAGAGTGATTCATCTACATCATTTAGATTATATCAATTTATCTTGAAGGAGAGTCTAACAAATCAAAGCATGTAATCTTATGGTTCATTGCAAAGTGATTCACTTGCATGATTGCTATAATAGAGATTGGACTTAATAGATGAAAACCAACAAAAAGGACCCAAAACATTTAATCAATAAACCCAATGATTAAAAGATTTGTAAATGTACATATATTGCAAGTGTTTTGAAAAGTCTTACACTCATAGATTGATAAATTAAAGTAATATCTACCACATCTTAAGTTCATTAATCTCAAGTATAATTGGGATTCATCACCTTCAGCCTGATCAGGTACAGCTTTTGCTTCACTTAACCATAACCTTCCTAATAAGGCACCATGGGTTTATATATATATATATAATATATATATATTATGACCACAAAACAAATTACAGATTCTTTCCCACTCTCAATCTAAATTTTGTTGACCATATTTTCATCTTGTACCACAACATTTATGTTCTTTGTCATAGTATGAACTTGTGGTCCTTCATTTAGTCTTACATTGGTCAAAGCAATGCCTTTTATCTTCATGAGAATTCTTAATGCTCCCTCTCTATCTAAAACCGTAACATATGTTACTTCTTTCTAAGTAGATATATCCCAATTAACTGTTGGAATTGCTTGTAGGTTTTAACCCCATGCATAAATTACCTACATACGAATTCTAAAACCAAAAAATAAACAATGGTGAGAGCATAACACATAAAACAAATATACACAGAGATTTTCCCCAGGATCCCAAAACCGGGACTACCAGATTGATTTTTCATTATGTTCCTTTCAATGTTACAATACATATATATACATGCTGAAGCATCCATAAACCCTAGATTAGAACATAACCGTAGTTCCCTTGACTGGATCTACAAAATACCATGGACCGAAAACCATCGCACCCAAAACCATGTGCAAAATCCATGCACAAAACCATAGGTAGGTCCACCCACCTAATATAGGGTCCACAAAAAAATTCCTGGGGTGTTGCCCTGGACTTTGTAGAAGGGGTACCACCCCCCTATGAACCCCCCGTTGCGCTCAACGCAACAAAGTGGGGGCTCCGCCCCCCCCCCCCCCTCCTACTAACCCCCAAATTTAACCAATGGGGCTAGTCATAGAAAGAATATAACACAACCCAACATTGCTTCTATCAATACCCATTACTATGTTTACCATTGCCATTGAAACATGTATCAATTGCTTCAATCTCAAGCTTAGGTATCAATCAATATAGAATACCCTTACTAAATGTTGGTTCATTGACACACCATACTTTATTCTCATTCTCCATGCCATAATTCTATTTTTATTATGTGAAGGTTACACTAAAACATGTAAAAAGACACAAAAGATAGAATATGAGAATAAATTCAACATACAACAATATTAATACTATTGTACAATGACGAGTCAACACTACATTGGGAACTCTACCTCATTCCTCATTACACCTTTTATATAACCACATGGAGCTCTACCTCATTCTCAGTTACACCTTTCATAAAACCACATGTTCACAGGATACACGACATACTTTTATGTAGTTACCTAAGTTTTGACAATTAATGTCAATCATTTGTTTCAATTAACCATACATATTAACAGAGTTTTGGTTAAATCCTAACCATACATTTGTCACCAATTTATTCTCGAACATAACTGCTACAAAGATTGGGTGACAATAATTTTGGTTCAAGGCTTCTCCCTTGCTGCCTTTTAGATTGTTGCCCATTTTGTTTTTTTGAAGTCGCCTTATTTAGTTTAGTTCTCTCACAGATGTTTTAGTGCTTCCCATGATCACTTATATTCATAGATTTATCATTCCATTAATCAATTTTGATTATCTATGAACATTAATATTTATATCAAAGTTCAGAAAATCCTTATAAACAATTAAGCACCACCCTTCATTACTTTTATTTTATATATTTTTTAAATATTGTTATATATTACATCATTATTTTTATTTGATTTACAAATTTGGGTTTCAAGCACCAATTTCTTCAATAAAAAAACCACCCCAATCCACTGTTGGCATTTTGATTTGGGACTAAGGATGGGACTTCCATTGATATTTAAGGTTATACTGATGTAGGGTAGACCCTGCAAAACCAGGATCTTTAAACTCTCTGCTCATAAACATGCATCTCATCTCTCACCCGATCTCTGATGCCAAAATTTCATACAGCGTTCTAACCATAGGTCTTCAATAAAAACAATAAAACTAACTGAAGATCACACCAACCATATGCACGCAAAAATATATGAGAATAATTAATTAAGAAATAAAATATTTTTACAAGAGAAATCATGGCCTAAGCATGGCCTCTTATTCTTCATACTCACTCATTCTCTCTCTCTCTCTTTCTTATCCTCAATGAGGATTCCTAATTTATAAAAACTAAGCATGATCTAGAATCACCCAACTAAAAGCTCTAAGAGTCTACATGCAAAGCATCTTGAGGCTTTTTCCCATCTTTTTCCCTGTTCTAAAATAGAAAAGCCTTCCTTATCCACATCTATTGCTTTTATGCCTAAAAACACTCCCTATTTTATTAAAAATAACAAAATATTTAAAATAATCACACCCCCCTTTTATTCCATATTTACAGATGAAGAGGGTCTTGATGCTCCTGCATCATACACCCAACCTTAAAATTAATCATGATCTCCTGATCATGTGTTCGGATCTGTGTATGCCTGGATCCCATACTTTGTGCTGCAAGTCATCATTTGCCGCTGCTTTTGTCTGTTGTTCTTCTCCAGGTCTCCACACCTTATGCTGCATCGCTCCACTAGTTGCACCCTTGCAATCTTCTGTTGTCTTCTTTTTGTTGCTTCTCCTCTTTTGCTTCACTGGTGCTGGTCTCTTCCAGGACTCCTTCATCATCCTCCACATCATCATTTTAATTTCTTTGTCTAGCAGACTTTCTCCAACTTCTTCATTTACACCTGTATTCACAAACCAATTGTTAGAATAAAAATCATAAGGCATCAGTGCCTCTTCTGCTGCTTTCAATCCACATGTTGTTCTATCTGTCACTATGGATGTTGTTGTCGCTGTTGCCATAGATGTTGCTACCTCCCAAACTTCCTGCCCCTCTGCAACATGCTTTGGCTCATCATCTGTTTCCATGATGTCTTTTTCCTCTTGTTCCCTGCACTGAATTATTTCTTCTGTAATCTCCTTGTCATACTCTGGATTCTCCAACCAGTGTTCTAACAATGCAATCTCTCTGTAGCATCGCTGAAGCACCTCATCATCGCCTGCATTCATACATAAACTCTCAGTATCGACTGTTACTTCCTTTATCTGTGCTTTCACTTCTTCTGTATCCATAAAAACTTCCACTTGTGCTGTAACAGTTTGACAAGATGGCACATCCTCCTCAACACCTGCAAACATACACAACTCATCAGTGTTAAAACTGCAAGACTTTTTAGTCCTCACTGCTTCCTTCAACAATTTCCTTTGAACAATTATGCATGTGGGATTTTCAAATTTCATCTCTGGCACAAGAATCCTAAGTCCCTTTCTCACCAAGGCAATCATAATTTTCCTCAACCTCCTCTGCAATTTTCGCCAAATCACTCTCTTTCCCTTCAGTGGAAAGAGCCATTTTCCTTTCTGCTTTTCCCGCTCTTGCAGCCATTTTTCCAGTACCTGTAATTGTGCCTTTATTTCTGCAATCTCTCTTTCTCGAACTCCTGTAGTCATCTCATCTCTGTGGCTTCTTTTTGAACCTCTACTTTCTCCTTTATGACTTTTAGTAGTCTTCTCCATTGCCATAAGTTGCTCCCCTATGAGTTGCATGAAGCCTCTGCCACAGCAAACATGAAGCCTCTGCCACAGCAAACTCTCTTGCTGCCACTTACCTCACCAGTCCTTCCCTCTGGATCTGGTCTTTTGGTAATCATTGGTCCTCTCCTGGAACCTTTTGAGCATCCTCTACTGCTCCTGTAGGCTTCTCCCATCTGCAACTTTGCCACATTCACTTCTCCTTCTTTCCGCCGAGATTTCTTCACTATTCCTGTAAATCAATATTCATCAGTCCAAAAATCATCACATGCAATTAACAAAAAAAAAACACTTGAACCTTCAAAGGAAACTGTTCCGGCTCTGATACCACTTGATGCAGGGTAGACCCTGCAAAACCAGGATCTTTAAACTCTCTGCTCATAAACATGCATCTCATCTCTCACTCGATCTATGATGCCAAAATTTCATACAGCGTTCTAACCATAGGTCTTCAATAAAAACAATAAAACTAACTGAAGATCACACCAACCATATGCACACAAAAATATATGAGAATAATTAATTAAGAAATAAAATATTTTTACAAGAGAAATCATGGCCTAAGCATGGCCTCTTATTCTTCATACTCACTCATTCTCTCTCTCTCTCTCTCTTTCTTATCCTCAATGAGGATTCTTAATTTATAAAAACTAAGCATGATCTAGAATCACCCAACTAAAAGCTCTAAGAGTCTACATGCAAAGCATCTTGAAGCTTTTTCCCATCTTTTTCCCTGTTCTAAAATAGAAAAGCCTTCCTTATCCACATCTATTGCTTTTATGCCTAAAAACACTCCTTATTTTATTAAAAATAACAAAATATTTAAAATAATCACACCCTCCTTTTTATTCCATATTTACAGATGAAGAGGGCCTTGATGCTCCTGCATCACATACCTATTTTATTCCCTATAGAAGACACCATGTTTGGAGCTTGATTTTCCATATTTTTTAATTAAAATTTTACCAACTTCAAATAATTGTGTATTAATAAATTTATAATTTCATCCTTATATGTCTATCAATCCTTGAGAAGAATGTGCATCCAACCTACCTAATTTCAAATGACTCCCTATAAAAATCTAAATTTCATTATACATGTCTCATGAAAGGGACAAATAAATGTCTAACTATGGTAGTCACCAAATTTTACATGTCAAGTCCTCTATCCCTTAAAATTTATGAAAAAAATTTATACCATGATGTTAATTATATTATTAAAATTTATATAATGAGGTTCATTATATTTTTCAAGAGAAATTTATTTTAATAGTTCTCATAGGACAATCTTTTAAAATATCTTTCCATACAATCAAAACCTTTATTTTTTTAATATTAATTGAGTCAATCTTTTTTATTTCTAAATATACCAAAAATAATCCCATATATGGGCACATCATGTACAATATTACTCTATAAACATTTATTAGTCTCCTATTAATGTCCATTTAAACTAATTTGGCTTGTCGAACATGTGTAAATTCCCTTTAATGATGAAGGAAAACCAACTCCATAGGTCAAACACATTCCCCCCTTTTTTTCTCTCTCTCTCAAACACAAAAGGAGCTCTACACTTGCCAAGGCTTGAACCTCAATTGTTTGCATGGGGGTGCCCCATCCCAACCATTAAGCCATAGCCCACTTGATGAACTCATTCACCTAAACTTTTTCTCAAAAGGATAGACCAAGGCACTAATAGAATATTCCAATATTTTAACCCTATTTTCTTTCTAGGGGCCAAAGTTCATTTCCTAGGGGACAAGTGTCAAACACCCTCACCTAAATTTGGTGTCTTTTGCATGTCCTTACTCCCTCTTGACCTCTCCAATGTCACCACTTGATTCTTTTGTACAACCTACAAGGTTAACATTTGAAATGACAATTTTTTTTTGTAAGCTAATTTTGCATTGTAAATATCAAATAATTACATCTATAATACTAGTCTTATTATCTCTGACTTGCCACCCTGGAAACCAAACCAGAGATAGTAGAATATAGAGTCTAGGACAGCTAAGGTGAAGCATAACTACTAGTCCAAAACTTGAAAATACATAGAGATAATGCTACCCTCCCATGGGGGAAACTAACAAGAAGGACCAAATTGGGCAGCCTTTAGACTCCACAATGTCTAAGTTAACAAGGTAAACAAACTAGACATATACTCTAGAATAAGATATTAATAGTCCAGATGGGTAAGCATGCGAAACAAGAACTAAAACCATGAAATATGAGTAACTTGAGCATTAGGAAGACAATGAGTTGTTGAGGTTGATGAGTCGCTCCTCAACATTGCATGGTAGTGGAATTAGAGAGTTGGGCAACGATCCCATCTCAAGCCTAGAAAGTATCCCTTCCACGTTGTGCATAAGATTGACCCGAGTGTCTCCCGTCCAAAAGAATCTTTCCCGACAACATCTTAACATGCTAGTACAAGCCAAGTTTCGCTCAATTCCTTATTTTCGTATGTGAACGTATTCTCCTAACTCCTATGCTTGTTTTCAAATATAAAAATCAATCTCATGCTTATTAGTAGATACTTAACTTCAATAGGATAGATCTTGATATATTTTACATAGTTTAAGCATGGTTTCTTAGAACACCTCATTAATCATCGATCTTAGTAAATATTTCCAGTCCCTGAATTTCTCGTTGCTTCCTAACCAGGAAAGCACAAAGCAACAAGGAATCTCAAAGTGGTAACCCTGAAGATATTACAATTCATAGTAAAATGAAATAAGAGATATTAAGGAAAAAGTTCACTCCAATTACATATATCTGTTCCAAGTTCCTTGGGCAACAACTTGAATAACTATTTCTAATTTTCCATACATGAAATCGATTTGAAGTATGGCATTCGCTAATCAGCAACATGGGAATTTTGAACTACACCAGCAAGATTTGAATCCCTATTAATTTGAAAGGTCTCTTTAATACCTTTTCCCATGCAAGGTAGCAAATGAGAGGCAGACCACAATGCAAATTCTGGAGGCTTTCATTAGCTACATTTTCTGGATTATTTTCATCCCTAAGTGGATTCTAAGAATCCACAAGAAGCTGATGCAACAGGCTATGTTACAATAGTCTTTAATGGTAATTTAAGTAACATTCGTCAAGATCAATCAAACAATTATATGAGATGTTATAGCCCACATATCAGAAGTTTGATCATTTGTTTATGGATATTTACTTGATTTGCCTCGAACTCATAACTTCTATTCTCCTCCTTACCTGTCCACTGGAAGGTTGCCTTCACTCTTTTTCATGATACAAGTTGGACACATTGATCCGAGTTTCACAAGGCATTGTGAGCATGTATACTGGTTCCAAATTTTCAGTTCTGAAGGCCGAACACTCCAGGCAAGATCATCTTCTTTTAAAAATGATTGTTGGGGCTAAACCTGGCCAATTAGATTAATCGAGGTCCGGCCAAGATCATATAGCCATGCTCATCAATCTGACCCGTGTACAGAAACCTTATCACAGAGTTCAATATCCTTTGTTATCTCTTCTATTTCTAAATCATATGATAAGGCAATGTTTGGGGGCTTAATGCTTTCCACTGTACAGTCTGGCACAAGAAAGAGAAACAGGAGAGGTGACAATCTCATCAAGCTGCGGATAAGAACTGCTAGCCAAAGTCGGCTGTAGTCATCCTTTTGGACATGAAGCCACTTGAGTAGAAGTGCGCCAAACCAAGAACCAGATGTGAACCCAAAGTTAGACACTGACATAAGGAAAGCAAAGACAGTGCCTTCGATGCCATTGGGGCAAAGCTGGGCAGATAACACAAGCATTGGCATTAGCTTAAGCTTGGAAATAGCATCAGTCAAAGCAGCGTCGCTCAATACAAAAGCTCGATCTGGAATATGCATCCGAAGATTCACCCTTGAAACAAGTATAATGTCAAGAAGCCCAATAAATGAAGATGCCACCTGCAGTGAAGAAAACATGAGAACAAGTCAGTAACCGATCATGTACATCCTATAAATGATGATTAAAAAAATACTGTCCCAACAGAAGCAGTTAGAAGATGAAACATGAATCAGCCTGCAAAGTTAGACATGGCATGACTAAAACAGTATAGCAAGCTCAAAATAGAAAGGTATTTAGAAAATACCTGTATCCCCTTTCATTTTGACAAATTAAGTTAAATTTATTACAATTTACTGTTTCTGAAAAAGAAAGAAGCTATTTGAGATTAGAGACAAAAGGTATCCTAATTCCCTTACCTGTTGAAATGATTACTGAATGATTGCAATAAATCCAGTTTGCAGGTCTTTTCGTATTTCCAAATTGTTTTACCTTTAATCTTAAGAATATGTTTGACTCTGAAAACTTTAATCAACCTTTCAAAAAAATTCTACTAAATATCGAAAGGGCATTTTCTTAAATTCCTTTGAATGTAAAACATACAACAGTAACTAAAACAAAATGAAACACCCATTTTACTTGCTTAAAAATCAAAACTGCAATCTAAAATGTTGTTTTGGAAACTTGAAATATAGAATGTTCATATTGTGGACATTCCCTTGTCACCTCCATCATATATCTGCAAGGTATTCATTTACCATTGCAGATCATGGTAAATGATTTCCAATGCACTATATTGTTGGAATTTCTAAGTCTAACTGTTAGAAATCCTTCTTGTACTTTCTGATTTATTTCTCCCTACTTGTTCTGTTAATGAACAAGTTATTTACCAGGTAAATATTGAAAATAAATACAAGTACAGTCTCAACACATACAGACCATCAACTGAAGAAAAAAAACAAACACACAAGTGACACCGTTATTTTTGGACTAATGTCCCCGGAAAAACCCAATGCGGGAAAACCAGTGCAGATATCTGAGGGTTTTATTATTAAGCAATTTCATAATACAATCTGGGTGCCAGAAATGGCTCACCCAATAGAGAATGCTCTCGGCAGTAGTACCTCTCAGTCGAAGACAGATATCAACTCTAGTCTGCCCCATGAAATCTCCCAGCGTCAGCCTCTCTGGCCCAGCGTTAGCCTCTTGGAGCTCTACATCAGCCTCTGGAGCCTCTACGTGTCCCACGTTGGCCCTCCTCAGGCTTTGCATGGCCTCTAGTTGCTTCTGCATGGCCTCTGGCTGGCTCTGCGTCAACCCTCTCCCGGTTTGCGTTGATGCTCTCGGTACTGCCTCTGCCTCTCTGCTACCGCATTCACTGCCCCTCAGCTGCAACTCTAATCACTCCTTCGATTTCCTCAGAAAGCCCTACCCTAGAAAATCGAATTCTTGATCAACTTGGTGTGTTCTCCAAGTGACCCTCAAGCCTCCTCTTACACTTTTCTCGTTGACAATTCAACGGCCAAGATTAAGTCCCTAATCAACGACTAAGATTAGATCTAGCTTGATCCATGACTTTTGGACCATTCTAACTCAATTTTTATATTAATTCACATTAATATTTTATTTTCCCTAAGTTTAGACTTAGGGACTCCATTAAAAATATTAATTACTTTAATATCTCCCAAACTAGTTAGATTTTGCCCAAACTATTATTGGGTATTGGAGATCTCATGTGCTTTAGCCTCTCCACCAATTTCCGTGGCTAGAGCACATCTAATGCTACCCCAAATCAACACTCCCTCTTAGCGAGGACTGTGCTCTAGTTGTACTCCTTACTGAGCATCATCCGGCATCAGTCCTTGTGCTGATGCTAGGTCTGCTGCCCAACATCCTTTGCACTGCCGCATCATGTATTGCTACCCATGGCCCTACTACTGCCACTATTGCATCTATACGGCAACTCCCTCTGCATCCGTGCTGCTGCCCATGGCCCTGCCATTGCCACTGCTGCATCTACACGGCAATCCCTCTCATCATGCTGCATCGTGCTGCCCATATAATTGCCACTGCTAATTGTTGCATCGTGCAACTCAGTTACTGAGAAGTAACTGATCTCCCAACTTTGACATCCGTCAGTCTTGCTACTCCTCTTCGGGGCTCCCGTAGCAAAAGTATAATCCAAGAGGTTGGGTACCTTGAGGATCCTGCGCCTCATTGCCTGTAGCCCGTTTGACTATAGCTCGATATCGCCCCACCTCTTCTCTCAAGGTGCATGAGCACTCATGGCACAGTCATCATTTGTCTCCACTTCTTTCTCCGCCCTTGTTGGCGCAACCTTGGTCTCAGAAGCCTCTCCCTTGCTCTTCTTCCTCAGACACTGGCTCGCATAGTGACCTAGTTCCCCACAGTGGAAGCATTTGACCTTGGAGAGGTCCTTCTTCTTCTGTTTCTCCTGCTTTCCCTCAGATGCTAGGGCAACATCCTCCTCTTGCTTCTTCTTGATTCTGCCCCCCTTGCCGCTACTTCCTACCTTGGTTAGCCTTCTGATCTCTTCTTGATGAAGAGTCGCCCACAGTTCCTCCCAATCTGGAAGGGTCAACCTGCCAGTATACTCTAGACAAATACCTCCCAATCCTTTGAGACTGCATTCAATGCGGTCCTCACCATCATCTCCTCATCCGACGTGGCCCCTATGGAAGTCAATTGATCCCGGACCTCCTTCACCCGAGGAAGGTATCTATCTGTTCTCCCTTTTGCATCTGATATGACCGTAGCTGATTTTCAAGTAGCATCTTCCTCTGCATGGAAGTATGTTGATACAATTTCGTCAAGGCCTCCCACATCGCATTTGTCGTGTCCTTTTCGGCAATATGTGGTACTACATGGTCCTTGACCCCGTCAAGGATGATGCTCTTGGCCCTTGCCATTCCCTGCTAGTACTTTTCTTCTCATCTGGGTCAACTAGGAATGCTATCGTGTTCAAGGTGCTTGAGACGATCCCTGTCTAGAACAGACAAGATCCTGGCCTTCCAGACTAGAAAGTTTGAGGCTTCGTCCAGTCTGTCCTGATCTCTTACCCCGTTCATTACCGTTTCGCTGCTCCTCTTCCAAGTCTCTCTACTTCCCTCCTGGAAGTTGTTGGTGTGACTCCCTCTAAGCCTCGATTTCCCTCCTGGAAACCCCTCTGCCAATGTCGATATGCCCCCACTCCGATCGTTAGTGCAGCTGCACCACTAATCCGGATTTCTTGGCTAGAAATCCTTGGCAGCAACTCCCTCCTCCTTGGTCTTGCCCTGTTAGGTATTGTTCTGACCACAGTAACCCACCAACTTCACTCCGCAACTTACCCATAGCCTCCTATGCCCCAGCAAAATGAAGATTAGAGCCTCTAGTCCCTGTGCAATCCCGGCACCAGCAAAATTCGCACCTCCTGGCCACGAGCATCAATCCTTCCTCACTGAGAAAGATGATCGAGCACTGCATAGGTCAGGTCTGCTCCTCTTGCCACTGCGCTGATCCTCTTCCTGGCTCGAACTGATGACACAAGCACTGCGTCACCCCTTCCTTGCTGCTTTTTCGATAGGAACAACTTCTATCACTCGGGACAGTTGTTTCTATTGCTCTACTCGACTAATGCCCTCAGTTATCCTGTGATTTGCAACCTCGCTCCGATAATGTTGAAGTTTCTAAGTTTACTTAGTTAGAAACCCTCCATGCACTTTATCTGATATATTCCTACCTACTTGTTAATTTCCTTAACAAGTTATTTAAAATGTAAATACTGAAAATAAACACTAGTGCATGCTCAACATATTACAGATCAACAACTAAAAGAAACAAGAACAAACACGCCACGTGACACCATTATTTTTGGACCAATGTCCCCGGAAAAACCCAACGCAGGAAAACCGGTGCAACTATCTGAGGGTTTTCTTATTGAGCAATATCATAGTACAATCTAGGTGCCGAAACTGGCCTACCCAATAGAGAATTTCCTTAGCAGCTATACCTCACAGTTTGAGAGAAATCTCTTGGCTGAAACCCCGTAAAATCCTTTCGGCAATTCCTCAGCACAAAACTGCTCCTGCAACCCCAGAGTCTGCCCAATCTGGGCTGCATCATCCCCTCTTTGTCCCACGCTGGCCCTGCGTCAGCCTTTCTAGGCCTGCGTCAGCTCTGGGAACCTCTGCGTCAGCTGAGCTGGCCCCTTTGGTGCTCTGCACAGCACTTGGCTACCTCTGCGTGGCCCTGCGTGAGCCTTTATTGGCTCTGAGTCACCCTCCTTGGTTGCTGCGTTGCTCTCTCAGCACAATCTCTGCCTTCTCTGTTTCTCTATACTCAATGCCCCTCAGCTGCTCTCCCAATCACTAATTCTATCTCTCTTAGCAAACCCCGCTCTAGAGAATAGAATGACTAATCATCTGGTGTGCTCTCTAAGTGACCCTCAAGCCTCCTCTTATACTTTTCCTGTTGACATCTCAACGGCCGAGATTAAGTCCCTAATCAATGGCTAAGATTAGATCTGGCTTGATCCATGTCTTTTGGGGCCACTCTAACATAGATTTCATATTAATACACATTAATATTTATTTTCCCTAAGTTTAGACTTAGGGACTCCATTAAAAATATTAATTATTTTAATATCTCCTGATCTATTTAGAATCTGTCCAAACCCTTTCTGCGTATTGGAGATCTCATGTGCCCCAACCTCTCCACCAAATTTCGTGGCTAGAGCACATCCAATGCTACCCTAAATCAACACTCCCTTTTAGCGAGCACTGTGCTCTAGCAATACTCCTCATTGAGTATTACTCTGATCATCCGCATCGGTACCTGTGTTGGTGCTAGGCCTTCTTGCCCACCATCCTCTGCACTGTTGCCTCCTATACTGCTGCCCATGGTTCTGCCATTGCCACTGCTACATCTGTACGACAGCTCCCTCTGCATCCGTGCTGCTGCTGGTCCTTTCTCCCAACACTGCATCTGCATTGCACCTCCTCTCATCATGTTGCATTGTGCTGTCCACTGCAACTCAGTTACTGAGAAGTAAGTAACTAATCCTCCAACTGACCTTCGTATTGGGCTAGAAACACCCACTGATGCTGAAGCTCCTTCTGCCGTTGACAAGTGCTCCCTCTCTCTGACCTCTGCGCTGCTGCAACAACTCCCTGCATCTCACACCGTTGCACACCTATCTGTGCCTTCCTGCACTAGTGCAACACTCCTGTGTCTGTCGCACTGCTGCAGCCTGCTAGCTTTGCGCTGTCTTAGGACTCCTGCACTGTCGCTCTCTCGGCCACTCCATCCGCATCCGTCTCTACCCACTCAGCTAGTTTTGCTACTCCTCGTCAGGGCTCCCGTAGCAAGGTCTAATCCAAGAGGCTGGGTACCTCAAGGATCCTGCCCCTCATTGCCTGTAGTCTGCCTGACTATAGCTCGATGTCTCCCCACTTCCGAAATGGCGCATGTGCACTCATAGTACAGTCATTGTCTGTCAAAACTTCCTTCTCTACCCATGCTGGCGTTGCCTTAGTCTCGGAAGACTCTCCCTTACTCTTCTTCTTTGGGCACTGGGTCGCATAATGACCCATCTCCCCACAGTGGAAGCACTTGATCTTGGAGAGATCTTTCTTCTTCTGCTTCTCCTGCTTTCCCTCAGATGCTAGGGCCACATCCTCCTCCTCCTGCTGAACTTTGATCCCTCTATTGCTGCTCCCTGTCTTCGACTGCCGTCTGATCTCTTCCTGGCGAAGAGCTGCCCACATCTCGTCCCAAGGTAGGAGAGTCCCTCTACCCAAGATACTCTGGACAAACACTTCCCAATCTTTTGAGACAACATTCAGGGTTGCCCTCACCATAAGCTCCTGATCTGGTGTCGCTCCTATAGCAGTCAACTGGTCTCGGATCTCATTCAGTGCTTTGAGGAAGGTGTCAATCGATTGACCCTTCTTCATCTGATACGACCTCATCTGGTTCTCGAGCAGCATTCTTCTTTGCACAGAAGTACGCTGGTACAGGTTCTTGAGAGCCTCCCACATCTCAACTGTCGTTTCCTTCTCGGCTATATGTGGTACCACATGATCCTTGACCCCGCCAAGGATAATGCACTTGGCCCTCGCCATCGCCTCTTTGAATTTGTCGTTATCATTGGGGTCGACTGGGATAGCTATAACCTTCAAGGCGAAGTTCTTGACACGATTCCTGTCAAGCACTGATAAAATTCTGGCCTTCCAGATTGTGAAGTTCGATGCTCTGTCCAGTCTGTCCTGCTCTCTTACCCCGTGAAGTGCCATGACACTCTTCTACTTCCCTCCTGGAAGTTATCTGTTCGACTCCTCTGAGTCTCTACTTCCCTTCTGGAAGTTTTCTTTTGGACTCCCTCTAAGTCCTGATTTCCCTCCTAGAAATCCCTCTGTCGCTTGTCGAGATGCCCCCTACTCTGATCGTCTTGTGCAACTGCACTGCTGACCTAGGTTCCTCAATTAGAAACCCTGGTAACAACTCCTCTGGCCCTGCTCTGTCAAGTACTGTTCTGACTAAAGTACCTCACCAACTCCACTCTGCAATATTTTTGCAGCCTTCTAGACTCCAGTAACTGCCTCTGTGAACTGCGTCAGCCCCTCTCTGCGTCACGTTGGCTTTGCGTCACCCTAGATGGGTCTGTGTCAGCTCTGGGATGCCTTGCATCAGCCCTCTGGCCTTCTACATCAGCAACGCTGGCCTCTCTGAGGCTCTGCGAAGATCCCTGGCTTCTTCTGCGTGGCTCTGGCTGGCTCTGTGTCACACTTCTTGGCTTCTGTGCTACTAGAAACAACTTTTGTCACCTCGAGGCAACTGTTTTCTGCTGCTATTGCTCCACTCGGGTGATGTCTTTTAGTCCTCCTGTGATCTGCAACCACGCTCTGATACCATGTTGAAGTTTCTAAGTTTACTTAATTAGAAACCCTCCATGCACTTTATCTGATTTATTCCTACCTACTTGTTATTTTCCTTAACAAGTTATTTACAATGTAAATACTGAAAATAAACACTAGTGCATGCTCAACATATTACAGATCAGCAACTAAAAAAAACAAGAACAAACACGACACGTGACACCATTATTTTTGGACCAATGTCCCCAAAAAAACCCAACGCGGGAAAACCGATGTAGCTATCTGAGGGTTTTCTTATTAAGCAATATCAGAGTACAATCTGGGTGCTGAAACTGGCCTACCCAACAGAGAATTTCCTTAGCATCTATACCTCACCATTTGAGAGAAATCTCCTGGCTGAAACCCCGGAAAATCCTTTCAGCAGTTCCTCAGCACAAAACTGCTCTTGCAACCCCAGCGTTTGCCCAATTTGGACTGCATCAACCCCTCTTTGTCCCACGTTGGCCCTGCATCAGTCTTTCTAGGCCTGCATCAGCCCCAGGAGGCCCTCCATCAGCTCTGGGAGCCTCTGCGTCAGCTGCGCTGGCCCCTCTGGTGTTTTGCGCAACACTTGGCTGCTTCTGTGTGGCCCTACGTGATCCCTTGTTGGCTCTGCGTCACCCTCCTTGGTTGTTGCGCTGCTCTCCCAGCACAATCTCTACCTTCTCTATTTCTCTGTACTCAATGCCCCTCAGCTGCTCTCGTGATCACTAATTCTATCTCTCTTAGCAAACCCCACTCTAGAGAATAGAATTACTGATCATCTGGTGTGCTCTCCAAGTGACCCTCAAGCCTCCTCTTATACTTTTCTTGTTCACATCTCAACAGCTGAGATTAAGTCTCTAATCAACGACTAAGATTTGAACTGGCTTGATCCATGTCTTTTGGACCACTCTAAAACAGATTCATATTAGTACGCATTAATATTTTATTTTCCCTAAGTTTAGACTTAGGGACTCCATTAAAAATATTAATTATTTTAATATCTCCTTATCTGTTTAGAATCTGTTCAAACCCTTTCTGGGTATTGGAGATCTCATGTGCCCCAACCTCTCCACCAATTTCATGGCTAGACAACATCAAATGCTACCCGAAATCAACAGATACCATGTTGCAATTTCTAAGTCTAACTGTTAGAAATCCTTCCTATACTTTCTAATTTATTTCTTCCTACTTGTTCTGTTAATTAACAAGTTATTTACCATGTAAATACTAAAAATAAATACAAGTACAGTCTCAACACATATAGATCATCAACTGAAGAAAAAAAACAAGCACACAAGTGACACCGTTATTTTTGGACTAATGTCCTCGGAAAAACCCAATGCAGGAAAACCGGTGCAGTGATCTGAGGGTTTTATTATTAAGCAGTTTCATAATACAATCTAGGTGCCAGAAATGGCTCGCCCAACAGAGAATGCTCTCGGCAGTAGTACCTCTCAGTTGGAGACAGATATCAGCCCCACGAAATCTCCCAGTGTTAGCCTCTAGGGCCTGTGTCAGCCTCTCTGGCCTAGCGTCAGCCTCTAGAGCCTCTGCGTGTCCCACGCTAGCCCTCCTCAGGCTCTGCGCAATACAATAATTGTAATCTGGGTGCTCAATTAGCTCATAGACACAATGCCTTGGCTTGTCTTGCTCACTGAAATTAACTAGCTCCCATAAAACTCTCCCCTTTTCCAAACATTTGAAATGAAAACATGAGGCATTTCATCATTCTAATCATTTTTATAAAAGCAAGAATGTCTTCCCTTTGTAGAGCTGTCAGCAAATGTTATCAGGTGCCATCAAATTTTGCAATTTTAATCCTGTGCTGGAATTTTTTTGAAGATTTTTAATATTTTAGTTGTGTCAGATTGGGCTACAACAGACATAATTAGAACCTAAGTCAGTCACTAACTCAATTTGACTTGGCCAAGTTAGAGTCAAATCAACCACTCAACTAAGACAGAACTGACTCGACCAAATTTGATAGCATTGACTGGACCACCTACATGTGGGCCCAATCAATAAATAAACAACACTGTAGAAGAAAAAAATCCAAAGAGGAAACCTAACTCCCTTGATAGTCTAGTCAACCACCTTCAACCTAGTTGTCATTCAGTTGGCTTACCTTTTAGAATTGTATTCAATCTTTAATATTAATTCTAAAACATGTCAACCTTTACATTTACTTATTTCATTCATTAATTAATCTTAATATTAGAAATTTAGAAGATATAGTGTGGATCCCATTTCAAGATGATTGGCAATGGAATCAAAGCTATCGGACTTCACATAGAGAAGATAGAAATTAGGTTGTTCTTCGGCTTTCAGTTGACTTAACAATTTTTTTTTATCTTTTCAACGTATATGCAAAACAGTTCCTTGTAATCCTTTCTCTTGCATCCCTTGGACTGGGGATTGTGGGACTCTTAAGATTGAAATGTAGGAGAATAGGTTGCTCAATGATATCAACTAATTGAAACCTCTAGGTTGCCCAAAGGTGTGAATTGATGTAGAACATCAAATCAATGGCAGTTGAGGTCATTTGACGGGAGAAAGCAAACTTCAAATTCTTAGACTCATCCAAGTCGGTCTAATAAGCTACACGTCAAGTGGGCTACATACTCAATTTATTATAGGATGGTGAATTTTGGACTCTAGAGGCCATTTAGAGCCTAAAAGTTTATGTTTTCTCTCAAATCTTTAAGTTTATGTATCTTGATGAAATTTTGGATATTTGACCCCTTACATGTAATATTGAGTAGCATACTTCCCAAATTTGGTGTCTGATGGTTTGGATTTACACTGATGTACATGAATATACTATTTTTTTTAATTAAAAGCCAAATATTTAATGTCGATTTTATTTGATCAAGTCATTTATAGCAAAGTTGTGAGACTTGAAGTAAGCAAAAACTCAATCAGCTTGGGGTTCATCAAAACTCATAAACTCAGAAAACTTTATATAAGACTCGACAAAAGTTGCCACATAAAAAAGACTCAAAATACATGGAATTTTGTGATAGAAAAATAATAATGACAATTTGGGCGAGTTTTTCCCAGTTTTGTCGAGTTTTGGCCAAGTCTTGGCATGTTTCTTGCAAGACAGTTCAGGGAAAGTTTTAGCTGAGTAATCTTTTCAAGAATAACTTAGCAAAACTTAGCAAGATTCAAGGATCTTGGCCAAGTCTCACAACATTGGCTTCTAGTGTCAACAACCAGTGTTGATCCAAGTCCAGGCCAAGTCGTAATTTTGGGAAAATCCAATTCCAATCCAAGTACGACGACATCTCTTTTTAGTGGAGAATCAATCAAGAAGTTAGATCACTTAACTATATGTAATATTATGGTGCTTGAGGGACTGTTGGGCCTCCTAATCATCCATACAAGTTGAATATTATGTTGGAAAGGAAAGGATGATAACTTACATTCACTAGTTCATTGCTGCACAACTCCACTCCTTTCAGAGAAATAGCTTACCATGTGTTATTCACTCTGATATACACACACAACATTGAACTCTAACACCAATGTACTTTTAGGATATCTTTTCTGTTAGGGCAGTTTAGTTAAACTTGACTTGGTCAATTAACCAGCGGTTTTCGAGCTCCATGTTTATGAGAACCCATGGTTTTTCCCATAGTATTCATCTCTGAAGTAGCCTATTTAAAGGTGGAAAGACTCCATGTAAATTTGTCCTTATGGCCTATTGTCGCAAAATCTAGCAAGCCTTGGAGAAAGAAACCCTACAAGGCATAAACTAGACCTATTAGCAACAACGGGGTAGTGGCCCACTGTCACCACAACCAAAACCCCCTAGTCTTAACAGAGTTTCACCAATGGGAGGAGTCCTAGTAGGATAGGTATCACTTAGAATAGGTATTCTAGGGTTAAAGTAAAAAATGATCTCGCTAGGAGGTCTTCTAGAAAGACACAATCTTGGTTCAAGGCTTCACTAGGAAACGATTCTCTTTCTATGAAGATACCTAGAAATAGAGGCACAAGACCTAAGGTTTGATTGATTTGACGGGTGTTGGAGTAACTCAAGGTCAAGGCGAGGGGAAAATATTTCTTACACTGTGTATTAGCTAAGCCAAGGCTCATGAAACCTTCAAGAAAGTTCTTAAGTTAAGGGAAGAAAAACTAAGGTTTCCCTTTAGGGCAAACACCCAGGGCAAGAGAATTTATGGATGAAATTGAAGTGGATGTCCACCAAATTGACAGGTTTTGTGGCAAACCCTATCTACTTGATGTATAGGCTCTCCAACCACCAAAATCCCCTTAACCTAGGAATTCGCACTAAGCCCTAGCTCCTTCTCTAGCCTTGAAAGGACCGAAATTTAAGAGGGAGAAATATGGAGGAAAAGTGAGATTGATCACCAATGATTTGGATTAGTGCCTTGTCATTTGGGCATATGGAGTCAAGTATATCTTAGATTAGCTAACCTTGCTTCTAAGGAGGCCGAAATTTGATGCCCTAACAACAAATTTCAAGCATTTATCCACTCAAAGGAATAATGGAAATTTATGGGAGAGCCACTAGGAGTTCACCACTAGGATAATTCTTACATGTCATGTATGAGTAATGCATGCAATATTCATCTAGCTAGCATTCAATTAACCTTCAATAAAATTAGGGCACAATTTTAGCATGAACTAGAATCAATCATTTCGTACATTAGACATATAAAATAGATCTTCAACAATTAAGAGTACCTACAAGACAAGATACAAGAAATCCATCCATTAATCCAAAGAATGTCCAAAAATCAGCTCCAAATACCAAACTGCATCCAAAATTCAATACAGTCCACAAAAGAGCAAGTGTGAGTTTCCTTTATGAGGTTGAATTCCAAGTGTGATGATGATGAGAGATAAAATGGGATATCTCTAATATATATGTGCTCTTACATGTCCAATTTTAGTGTATAAGCCACTCTACTAATAAAATAATGTGCAAGTAATGGACTAGGTTACAAGCCGACCTAGTAGCTTTAGCAAATTTATTTCCACAAATGCTAGCTGAAATGTTGACATCATGCTTGTGTGGGCTTCTAGAGGGATGATGTTGAGGCCTTTTGGTGCCATGCCACTAAAATCAAGATCTAGGGGTTGGCCCCTGTATCTTAGTGCCAATCATCTTGTGGACCCCAAATGTGGGTTTGTGGCACAAAACTAGGTCTCATGGGTATCCAAGTGGTAAAATCTTTGTGTCTGCTCCAACGTTGAGGGCACTTAAGATGGTGCTAGCCCTCTCATGCCTCAAGGCATGAGACAAACCACATATGGACCTTGGATCAACTACCGCACCATGCATATACTGCTAAGGTAGCTAGGGGCAAACTGGTTTAGGTGCATCATCCCATGAATAATAGGGCAAATGCAGGATCTTTGTGGGTGTTGAAGGTGCCCATGGCTATGAATGATTCTCTACAACTGTCCAAAGTCCCATGGCTCTCAATGTGTCACATGTGGGTGTTAATATGTTCCTCTATGTGAAAAATCGGTTACTCGATTCCTACTGCAGCAAACTGATAATATTTCACCTACTTGTGAAATTATTTGAACAAGTTACCTGCAGTTTTCTACAGCAAATATTGAAATACATACACTGTAGCCTACACAAAATAAAATAATGTGGAAACTTAAATACTACACTGGAGATAAATAAACACACACATCAACACAATTGTTTTTGGACAATTTCCCCAGGAAAACCCAACTTGGGAAAGTCGGTGCAACAGCGAAGGGTTGTATTATTACGCAGTAGTAAATTTGAGTACAAATCATTGGATGCCCAAACTGGCTATCTGATACAGAGAAATACTTGCAAAAAGTTAGTGAGAAAATATCACACTGATCCGGGAGATCCGACATTGATCTGGGGCTGGCTAGCAGGACCCACGCTGCCTCTGAGCAGCTTCTGCATCAATCCTACGCAAATCTGCATCAACTTGGCTAGGCTCTGTATCACCTCCTTTGTTAACCTCCTGCTCTTTGGAAATTCAACCTCTTGGCCCTCCGGTCTCACACCTCGGCTTTTGGCACTGAATCTCGTCTCTCCCAGCTGGATTTCGAACTCCATCTGAAGCTCTGTGCTGCCTCTACATGGCACCGCACTGCCTCACTGAACTACTCTCTGCCTTCTTTGCCTTGCACTCCCCAGATCTAGAAAACTTCCTCTGGTCTATTATCCCTGCCTGTAATATCCCGTTTTCGAGATATTCCCCAAACCCCAGTAAACTCCGACCAAATACGTGTAAATGATATAATAACCAGGAAGCTCAAAGTGATGGAAATAACAATGGTGCAACATATAATAATATAAACATGAAATATAAGCAGATACTCAAGAAATGCAGAGAGAAATGCTAAGCCATTTTATTATACTGAGTAATAGAATGAGTACAGGAGGTGATCAGAAAGATGGCACCTCAACTTGCATAAGGCAAGTGAAGAAATACACTCAGAATAGCAAAGGAATGGCCTCTCTTTGAACTGTGTCCAAGTTGCTAGAGAACTGTCGAGCTGTTGCTGCTACTGGAAATCAAATGAGGATTTGGGGTTGTTCCCCTCCTCAGAAAATGTTGAAACTTCGGAATCGGACTCTACTCAAGAAACTCAGAAAAACCCAGAAAGCTTTTTTGAAATGGCCGACCCCGAAAATCCGCCCCCTTGAGGACCCACATAATCCCTCAAGGCTCTACACTGCCACTAAATAAGACCCATCAAAAATCCGCCTGAAACTCAGCCAAAATCCTCCAATATGCAAGGGTTGATCCCCTACTCAATCTCCTAGCACAAATCCCCCTGCAAACCTCAATCCAGAACTCCTGCCAGAAAGAACTGCGTCATCCCTCTCAAGACTGCGCAGTCATCCAAGATGCTCAATCCTCCTGCCAAAATGCTGATGAAACTACTGCAAAAATAATGATGGAAATACCTTGCCCGACCAGGCACTCGAAGTCACCGGGGGCTAAGTGTGAGATCTCCGAACGGAGACACTCAATGCACTAAACAGTGCTGCAAACTAGCTAAACGGCCAGCGTGCTCTAAGTTGAAGTGACTAGCTCAAATGCACATAATCGAATGCCAAAATGAGGAAGCTCCTCTCTCCTTTATAGCGTTGGTCCCTCTCAAACCCTAAAGCCAACCTTCTCCAACGTAGCCCCCCTCTTGCCACGTGTTCCTATGCCTCTGCGCAGTCCCTCCAAGTGTCTATGTGGGCCCCTCCTCTACGTTGTCCTTTTGCCCCCCTTGGCTCCCTGTTAAGTTACAACATTGTGCTACTAGGGAGTGACTTTTATTTTGAAAGTGAGTTATGTCACCCTTTACTCACCTTTTTATTCATAACTAACTATAGAAGGCAAAATTGAGCAAAAGTCGAATATTCCAATTAGCCATGGCTAATTAGGAATATTACACTACCCCTCTCTCACTGCTTCGACTTTACTGAATCACTTCCGGCAACTTACAGTTGCTAATCAGGAAATCTATTTTCTAGCAAAATTGCACTGCTTAAGTGTATTTCTCCAACCACATCGAACTCCTTATAATCTCTCATTGGAGCTCCAACGGCCAAGATTAAAACACAATCGATGGCTAAGATTAACTTGGAGTTGATCTTTGTCTTCTTCTAAGAGATTCACACCTGATTTAATTAATACCCTTTAATTAACCAGATTTCCTAAGTTTAGACTTAGGGAACCATTTAAAAAAGTTATTTATTTTAATTAAATCATCTCTAGGTGGAATTTTCCCAAACTATTTCTGGGTATTGGAGAATGCATGTGTCTTAGCCTCTTTGCAAAATTTCAAGGCTAGAGCACACCCGATGCTATAAAAATCAACACTCCCTCTTAGTGAGGAATGTGCTCTAGTGTTGCAACCCAATAAAGCATCACTCTGACTCTGCAACACCTCATGTTGCATTGTTGATGTCTGGCTCTACTGCCTACCAACCACTGCACAACTTTGATATGAGTTGCATTTGTGCTTCTGTTGAACTACTGTCAACTATTGCATTTGCACTGCAACCCTCTCTCCATCTGTTGTTGCTGCAACTGCAACATCTACAATGGAAAACATCCAAAATATTGAACTAATTGTGTTCAGTATGATGCATTTGTCATTTGAGTTCTTACTGCTCTTAGACTCTGCGCTACTATTGACTCTGCTCTATGCCAACTGCACTGCTGCCAACTTTGCTTTGCGTTGCTCAGTATCTGGCCGCTACTAACCACTGCATTTGTCACTCTGGTACCTAACTGCACCACCTGACACTGGTCCATCCTGCTACTGCTAACTATGGGCTCTCGTAGCAAGGTCTTGATCCAAGAGGTTCACTCCTCAAGGATCTTGCCCATTCTGTAGTTCTTTGAGGCTACAACTCTAGATCACCCCACCTTACCCCCGAAGGCATCTCGGTAATCATGGCAGACTCTTCCTCTAGCCTAGAGGAAAGCCTGTCAATATCAGTAGATGCAGCTCGTTGATCCTGCTTCTCCTCCTTGTCCCTCTTTCTGAGAGGACACTGAGTGTTGTAGTGGCCCATCTCACCACCTGAAGCACTTGACCTTTGAAACATCCATTTTCCTCCTATGTTGCTCCTGCTGCCCCTTTGATGCAAGGGCCACGTCCTCCTCTCCCTTCATTGCCTTCCTCCCACTGTTGCTACTGCCATTGATTATGGCCTTCACCAGATCACGCCTCATCTCTTCCTGTTGCAGATCAGCCCATACACGTTTCCAATCTGGCAGGTGTTCTCTGCCCAAGATGCTCTGGACAAACACTTGCCAATCTTCAAAAACGCTATTTAGCGCTAATCGAACAAACTTTGTAGGTTGGGGCCCTGACCCTACTAAAGCCAGTTGATCCCGGACTTCCTGAAGCCTCTTAAGGAAGGGGTCTATTCGCTCCCCTTTCTGCATCCGTGTGCATCTCAACTTCTCCTCCAAGTACATCTTCCGTTGTTCAGAAGATCCTTCGTATAGCGTAGCTAAGGCTTCCCACATCTGTCGGGCAGTGTCCTTGCCGGCTATATGGGATACTACATGATCTCGAACCCCGTTGAGAATGATCCTCTTAGTCTTCGCCATCTCAGCCTTGTACTTCTTGAGCGGATCTGCATCGGCGGGCACAACTACCACACTATTGACATAGGCTTTGAGATCATGCTCATCTAGAAGGAAGGAGATCCTAGCCTTCCAAATCACATAGTTGGAGGCTCCGTCCAACCGATCTTGATCTCTCAACCCAACTAATGCCATCTCTCTGAAAAAGGTCGAATTGCTCCCTCTTCTTCTCTGTGCAGCTATTACCCAGCTAACTGCACTCC
Organism: Pinus taeda; assembly: GCA_000404065.3. Taxonomy (NCBI): domain Eukaryota; kingdom Viridiplantae; phylum Streptophyta; class Pinopsida; order Pinales; family Pinaceae; genus Pinus; species Pinus taeda. The sequence goes on along the minus strand of APFE031394139.1, from coordinate 26,957 downwards.
CTTTTAGAGTGAGAAATCTCGCACACAACTACTGCTGCTCTGCTAGAAAATCGGACTGCTTGGCTGGAAGTCCTCTGAGGAAGAAATTCCCTCATTATGTGTTCTTCTCTCCCTCTAATGCTATTCTGCCAGCAATTGTTGCAAAATATCTGTGTCCCAACTAAATATCTACTTTGCAAGGAAACAACGCTACCTCCTTCTGCCTCTGGAAAGCTTCGATCTAGAGAATCAAATTTCTTTGTCGACTCACTCAAAACTTTGACCTCTTTGGCATAAGGACTACGCTACCTTCTGGGGTTTCGAATTGTTATCTCTACAGTAAATTCAAACTCCCTCTTCCTTTCTGCTCTAAGCTCTCCTACTCACGATCTGTGCTCTGATACCATGTGAAAAATCGGTTACCCTATTCCTACTGCAGCAAACTTATAAGACTTCACCTTGTAATATCCCTAACCCAGAATATCCCTCAAACCCCAGCAAAACTCCAACAAAATACATGCAAATAATATGATAACCCAAAGATGAAAAAATAACAGTGGTACAGCATATAATAATGTAGACAGGATTATAAGCAGATACTCAAGAAATGCAACGTAAAATGCTAAGCTATTTTATTATACTGAGCAATAAGATAAGTACAGGAGGTGATCAGAAAGATGGCACCTCGACTTGCACAGGGCAAGTGAAGAAATACTCTCAGAATAAGAAAGAATGGGCTCTTTATGTGGATGTTGCTGCTGTCATGATGCTGCTGCTAGAAAACAAATGATGATTTGGGGCTACTCCCCTCCTCAGAAAAGGTTGAAACTATGGATTCGGGCTCTACTCAAGAAACCTAGAAAAACCCAGAAAGCTCTCCTGGAATAGCCGACCCCTGAAAATCACCCCCTTGGGGTTCTGCGCAGTTCCTCGAAGCTCTGCGCTGCCACTGAAGGAAACCCCTCTAAACTCTGTCTGAAACTCTGCTTGAAACACTGCCAAAAATCCTCCAGTAGACAAGGGCTGGTCCCCTGCTAAATCACCCAGCATAAATCCTCCTGCAAAACCCCAATCCAACACTATTGCCAGAAAGAACTGCGTCCCTCTCTCAGTGCTGCGCAGTCCTCCAAAACGCTGATGAAACTACTGCTAAAATGCTGATAAAACTACTGCTAAAATGCCAATGAAAATACCTTGCCCGAGCAGGCACTCAAAGCATAGTTGCAGGAATCGCCCCCC